>CM067376.1:212346804-212640510 GCA_034510155.1 Eucriotettix oculatus | reverse complement strand
TATATATATATATATATATATAAAATAAGCAAATAGTACTCGGATAACCATGCACTGTGCACAAAATGTTTATTCCTGATTGAAAGAAAATGCGAATTTATTCAAGACCATTCATATTCATCAATTACAAAAATTAAGTACCTCAGGCATTTCGCTGTAAAAACAAGTTAAAATTCAAGGACACAAGGTAAGATTCATTTCTGTGAATTGGGAGCACTGATTGAGCATATATATATATATATATATATATATATATATATATATATATATATTGTAATAAACTTTTTTGTGTATAAAACATTTATTAATTTAAAGTACAAATATGATCAATTTTAATATTTTTGTTTATTAATTTAAGTGAAGACACGGGCTTAATCTCGGGGGATTTTGGGTCTCTCAAGAGATGGAGTATGCATTAACTGAAAATAGAAAGAAAAATCATTGAATGTTATTTATCCAGAGCAATGAGCAAGTTTCACAATTTTTATATCGCTTACCCACAATTACTGGCCAAACAAACATCCACCTCTCGAATGTTTGTGCGTCTCTGGCTATCTGCTCTCTGGTTCAATCGCCTGCCTTCTGCGCTCTGCTCCACTCGCCTCCCTTCTGGGGTCTGCTGCACTCGCCTCCCTTCTGGGGTCTGATCACTCGCCTGTCTTCTGCACTCTGCTCCACTCGCCTGTCTTCTCGGGTCTGAACCACTCGCCTCCCTTCTGGGGTCTGCTCCACTCGCCTGTCTTCTCGGGTCTGAACACGAGCCACCCATCGGCTTCCCTTTTAAACCTTCCGACGGGAATTCCCCTATTTCTCAACATTTCGGGGTTCCCCGCCCTCATTTTTCCCGCGGGGGTTCACCATCGTCATTTTTTATACAGGCAAGGCGGGCCTTCCCCGCGGGGAAACACCATCTTTCGGCCGACTAGCCATTGTTGTTGGCCTCATAACGCCACAACGTTACAAATTCCCCCTTTTACATCACATTGCCCCCGATCAATTTTAATAAAATTTTACAAAAAATTTTTGAGAAATTTATCTCCATATTTTATCTTTAACCCCCTTGCTCATTCTTTACAATCATTTTTGTGCTCGGAGAAATTACAAATTAATCAAATTGATTGAGCACCCTTTTCAACTTAATTTTAAAATAATCTTTCCTATTGATTTAGACTTAAAATATTGAATAGAATTACAAGTTAACACGTGGCTTACATAAACTTACACATGTTTGCCCCCCATTGATAAAATGAAATCCTGTTATGAATTATTAATTATTTAAATTTACCCGCTCACAGGAACGAAACTTTCAGTTTGCCAGGATGGAGAAACTTGGCATCCCAGTTCAGTATTCACATGCCATCATATATGTTTACAACAACATTATATGGCTGAACTGCCCTCTATCATCATCCCTCAAACAAGAACAATCCTCAATGTGGCTCCATGTTTTCCTTCCTGTGACATTTTCAAAACCCCAAATGTAAAATTTTCAGAAGTTAAGTTTTATACCTAATTAATACTGCTACTTATCCAACACTAAAACTAAAATAGCTTGGTAGCCCCCATACCATATTTAATTACCCAGAAGTACAATCAATCATAATAAACAAACTCCTGATAGAACAGAATTAATAAAAAAACAGATAACACCCTATTTCTGCACAATAGTTTCTCATTACATGACTTCCCAACAAATAAGTCTTCAATTTCTACCCAGTAAACTATTCCTATCTCCCCATTAACTCAAATCCTGCCTCTTTATCATAATAACCGTTGAGTCACCACTTTAAAATTCCTTCAAGGTTCCCCCCATATTCTTTCTCTATCAGCTCTGAAAATTCACAATCTTTAAAATCCAAGGTACCAGCTGGTCTATTTTAGTGACACATTCTCATCTAACATTTTTATTAAACGACGATTTTACTATACTGTTGTGATCCCCTTTCTATTTGGGCTAATCACCAACTAAATTAATCTCGTGGACTTATTTATGCCACCCCCAATACGACGACTTCACATACTATTCTTTACTTATAATTCGACGAGTCCTTCACTTCACTTTAATATACGACGACTGATTTCTTTAATCATTTATACCCACCAATAACACTATGAGGTCTCACTGCTATTTTCCACCAAACTCCAGTACCATAAATCAAAACACCTTCCAAATCACAGCAGACATTTCCCAATTTTACTTCAAACCACATTCCTTTCATAAGCTCACACTAATTCAACACTAATTTCTTCCAAACAGACAGAAATATCATTATTTCTCCCCACAATAAAATCCACTTCAATCATCTACTTTCCACACCCCAACAACCACATAAACCCACAAAATCGAAAAATACTCTTTGTGCAGAAACAAAATGACAGAACAAGACAATACCAAAATAGCTGATTCTCAAATTAACCTAAAATCCTGTCACACTATCTCAAATCATCCCAAAAATCTATTACAATACAAAAAAAAACCGTTACAAAATACAACTGAACTATCTAGAATTCCCTATCAAACTCACCTAACTAGAAGATAGCATAGAGGATAGATGTAAGAGATAAAGCATCAGAAATGGAAGGAAATGCTTTATAGCTGGAGTCTCCATAATCGCCAATTATGAAATCATTAAAGAGTAATGATTCTCCTAGAGTTTCTTTGCCCTAATCTAACATATCACTTGATATGGCAATAGACCCCTGCCATCATCACAATTTTCATGTACCCCAAATATTCCCGTGCTATTATTTTCTTCTATCTCCAGCAATGGATGCCCATATTCTTTATGCAGCCTAAAATCCCATTGACATACAAACAGATTTTTCCCAAACCGTTTAATTACCTCACCAATTGAATGAATCCTCAATCCTTTAATTGACCACGTCGCTACATAATTTAAACTACTTATCATTGTTGCCATGCGTTTTCCATACTCCATAGTGAAATGATCCTGCGTTCTCCCTCTACACTGCTTTCCCAACATTCCCTCATACATTTCATTTGCATAATGATCGAACCTATTCTGTTTAAATTTAATAAAATTTATATCAATTCTTACACTAATATGACCCAAACTTTGTCTTTTTCCCCTATTCCCCCGTAGAGCTTCCCCTTTTAACCCTGCTAAGTTCCGCATTTTCTTCTCCAAATTGTAACTATACAACTTTCCTGTCTCTAACACTTCAGCTATCTCTATTTTCAGCTGTTTCCTAATATTTCCCTGCATATCATTATCAATAGCCACAGGATTCTCTCCTCTCTCAACTATTTTCCCTGACTGTTTAAGAATCATTTCCCTTTGACTATTATAAACAACTAAATTACACATTACTTCTTCCTTATCTATTTCTTCTACGAGCACATTAAAATCAATGTTTATCATCACATATTTTCTCAGACACCTCGTTCTGAATAATTTCTTCCTCCACTACTGCCCCTATCTCCTCCATATTCTTATTTACTTCCCCTGTAAATTCTACACCAAACTGTTTCCAATTATTCTCTATCTTCTCAGCCATTTTCTCTACATTTTCCTTCCATTCTATTCTCATTTCTGCCATACTCTTATCAATTTTTTCTCCCATGGAAGCCATACTCATCCATTCTTTCTATCAACCTATTCTTTTCTAATTTCATCTCATCCAATTTATTATTCTTTTCTAATTTCATCTCATCAAATTTTTTATCCAAAAATTTCATCAGCATCTCAATATCTAGCCTATTAATCTCTCTTCTATGCTTATCACTCTTTTCCACTATCGCATACATACTATCCCTATTGCTGACTTCTACATTTTCTGTCACTGATTCTTCCCCTTTATCACTTTCATCATACATTTCGTTTAAACCGATCACTTCCTCGGATTCCAAATTCTCAACCTGCGCACACAATTCTGGTTCCTGTGAATTTTCCATATTAATCACACGTTTTTTTACTTCTAAGAAGCATATATCAAACAAAAGAAACCCCCAGTACTTCACCCTTGAGAGAGATCGTAAGCCCCACGTTTGGGCGCCAAAATGTAAAATACTTTTTTGTATATAAAAACATTTATTAATTTAAAGTACAAATATGATCAATTTTAATATTTTTGTTTATTAATTTATGTGAAGACACGGGCTTAATCTCGGGGGATTTTGGGTCTCTCAAGAGATGGAGTATGCATTAGCTGAAAATAGAAAGAAAAATCATTGAATGTTATTTATCCAGAGCAATGAGCAAGTTTCACAATTTTTATATCGCTTACCCACAATTACTGGCCAAACAAACATCCACCTCTCGAATGTTTGTGCGTCTCTGGCTATCTGCTCTCTGGTTCAATCGCCTGCCTTCTGCGCTCTGCTCCACTCGCCTCCCTTCTGGGGTCTGCTGCACTCGCCTCCCTTCTGGGGTCTGATCACTCGCCTGCCTTCTGCACTCTGCTCCACTCGCCTGTCTTCTCGGGTCTGAACCACTCGCCTCCCTTCTGGGGTCTGCTCCACTCGCCTGTCTTCTCGGGTCTGAACACGAGCCACCCATCGGCTTCCCTTTTAAACCTTCCGACGGGAATTCCCCTATTTCTCAACATTTCGGGGTTCCCCGCCCTCATTTTTCCCGCGGGGGTTCACCATCGTCATTTTTTATACAGGCAAGGCGGGCCTCCCCCGCGGGGAAACACCATCTTTCGGCCGACTAGCCATTGTTGTTGTCCTCGTAACGCCACAACGTTACAAAATCCCCCTTTTTATCACAATATATATGAGTCAGGAAATGACATTGCCATGTTAATTAAAACAATTAATAGGGAAAGGACAGAGAGATAGAAAGAAGGTGACTTACCTGAGGTTCATAGATGGTAGACACTTTGTGAGGTTTAGAGTACTTGAATTTTAGCGGACCACTGGAAATGTCTTCCTAACTTTCTGATGAAGAGAACGGTGCCTCCAAAAATTCAAGTACTCTTAACCTCACAAGGTGTCTATCATCTATGAACCTCAGGTAAGTAACCTTTCTATCTCTCTGTCCTTTCCCTATTAATTGTTTTAATATATATATTAAGGAGTGTAATCTAAAATATTTTCAGTCTTACAACACGTTTTTCATCTAAAAAAAAGGAAAAATAAATTATTCTAAGCGCCAGTTTTCCCATCTCACGGGGAATTGGTGGAAACCATGCTAAAAATTAATTTTTCTCTTTCAAGGCAAAAGGCTCATCAAGCCAATTTTGGTCCCCCTCGCCAGAATCGAAGTGCCGCATTAAATACTTATGGATGCCTTTGGCGACAGTGCTTCATCGGAAACAATGTTGCTGAGTATGTTTTTTTAGGTTCAGTTGCGGAATTCTGACCTGAGCATTCTGAAAATCGGTCCAGAGGAGCTAACGACCATCAATTACAGGTTCTTTTGGATAACGACGATGAATGTTACCCAAGCAGCCCTCATTAACGTTCTTTACTCATATATTAAAATTATTAAATTTTCAAACATGTTTTGTGGACACACATTTCTATAACTTTCTGTAGGTACAAGCAAATTAACTTTAGAAAACGAAAGTATTTCATCTGCGGAATGTTGTCCTTATACGACTTCCGAACAGATAACATAGGAAAAGTAATAAAATGTGTAGGTCTTCTCTTTGCCAGTTCACAGTCAAAGCAATCGATTGGGTTACGCTCTATATTTTATCAGCATACATCTCCGGCGTTCATTTCTCTTCTTTTAGACTCAAAATAGCGCCCCTATTGTCAAATAGGAAAAACTGTCAGCTGGAGTTATTCTATTGACTTTGTGTCAAACACATAACAAGAATTCCTCTGACCAAAGTAGAGTAAACGCCCTTCGGTGTATTCAGGTGGCATCCCATCAGTGAAAAATTATTTTGTGAAGTTGCATTCAGATAATTAAAGTCTATGTGCTGTATTTCTTCGACAAAACTCACTTGTGAAAAAACTCAAAATATATTTAGCCCTTCCTATTCCAAATATTCTTCGCTTTTATTGGAATTAACAAATAATAATTTTAATTACGACCATTGACAGACAAACATTGAAAATAGAACATTATTAAAATAATTTAAACTGGCCAAACGTTTCGATCCTAGTTTAGCATCTTTTTCGAACAGCTATAACATAAGACTAATATGCACATGGGAAGTTAAGTAAAAGACAAAAGTTATTTAAAAGAATTCATCGTACAACTTTCATTCGCTGTAGTTTTTTTTAGTATGTAACATATTTCAAATTTTTGGTTCTCTGTCTAAAATGGAAGAGGTTTTCAGAATCAAAACGACGATTTAAAAAAATACAACAGTTGGTGTTACGATTGTGTTTTCATGCAGTATATAGTTAAAAAATTGACTTTGAATATAAGAGTATAATTATTATATTCTCGATTATATTATGTATAAATACTATTATATTCAGAGTTTTGTTCGTTTGGCCTATAACACAGAAATTTCAATTAGTGGCAGAAAACGTAGGATCATTGTGTCCTTCAATAAAATAATAATAAGATTTTGATTTAAAAATTACTGAGGCATTAAACATTCCAAACAAATATGCCAGTTCATTTGATAAGATACCCCAGAAAGGTAAAACAATGATTTAATTACTTGAATTTCTCCATAAGACATTGTTTAGATTGTGACAGGTATTAATTTTGGATAATGTAATGTTTAACTACTTAAAAATAAAAAATAAACAAGATATGAATTGGCCCGTGTTGTATTTAACACAATTAAGGTAATGTGAATGATGGGCAGAATTGGATAAAAGAGTACCGTTGTAAACCAAATTGTAAAAATTTCTCGCTTTTGGGTAGAAGGATGGTCGAACAAATACTTTATATACCAGCCTAAAAAAGTTGATTTGTGATACCCACACCTGAACGAGTCAGCAAGAGGAGGCGTAACTAGCATCTATGACTATACAAGCATCTACCATCAACTATTATTTTAAAAAATAATGCGAATATGTAACACAATATCAGACAAAACGAACGTATTTCGTCTCGTTGTGCGTCTTTTTCGTTTAAATATTTTATTCGTTTCGGGAATGTTAATTCTGTTACGTTTCAAAGATATAATACAGTTGAATAAAATAAACTATTGTGGTAGTCTACATGTTGTTAGAAGTAATAAAGCCATATGATGCGATAATGATATAAATAATTATTGCATTTGTATTTATTATTACTACAGGTGGACATTTACCTGGTGGCAGTTTGTTAATAAAATTAAAGTTCAAAGATAAATTGTTGATAAACTAAAAGAACAAAGATAAATAACAGAAGAAAATTAAAAATACAATTTCAAAATATTTCACGTCCTTTTTTACAAAATAAGCACCTAACCTTTCAGTGTTTCTAACTTCTATTGAAAACATTTGTATTTTTCGGGAAAGCCTCTAGTATCCTTGCAAAAAATGCATTCCAGTCCCTTATTGCCCTGTTTTCGAAGGAATATTTTCCCACATTAGTGTAGAAAAACAGCGCCCCCTAATCCGAAGGACACCCACTGGAAAGAAAACATAGTGCAAGCAATCCCTCCATAAGGAGGAGTAGAAATAGCACGCCCATGAGAATTTATTAGGACAGGACGTGGTTGCAGAGGAACACCAGCGGGTTATTGGAGAGAATAAACAGTCAGGGACATTCAAGAGCAGTTAGAACATCCCGACTTTTTAGGCAGCAGTCAATACAAATTTTTTAAGGAACGCTAAACGTACTTAGAACATTAGTCCCACCAAAACATCACCAAGAAGGCATAAAATTCCATCCTAAGTCAACGAGCTGAGTGCCTCCAAAACTTGGAAAAATATCTCGAACGAGCAGCCACGGAACGACGCTCAGACATCACCAGGCGTCAACAGCAACCAACAGTGACTCCCTGGACCATCGACGGCGCCTTGGTGAAACACTGACCTTAATTATTTCTCGCCTCTAGTCGCGCCTATTTAAAGTTCTCCCGCCCCCCCCTGACTGAGTCGGCAAGAGTCACTAAGATCAAATCCAATAAAATTCCTGTTGTTAAATTTATAGTAGTAATTATTATTTCCACCCTTCCATATCTTAGACCCGAGTCAAATGTATTTCCTCGCTGGACAACTTTGTTGTAAGGCATTTACTCACTGCCCCACGATTACTCCAACTGAGTGTAGTAGTAGTTGAATCAAGTTTTGTTGAACATTTTCGGTGTTTTATATATTAATAATTTATATATTTTGAATAATATTTATTAAAGAAATGGTTTGATTTTTGTGCACCAGAAGTTTATAAAATAATGAGTTTTATTAATATTTTCCAAAAACAAAATACTGTTTTAATTGAAATGGCACACTTAAATAAGGGTAAAGATTACATACAATAATGAAATTAGAATACGTTTCATTCACTAACTTTAGGTTATATTCTTGTTGCTCCAACGTCGAAGAATATATATTTTTTAATTACTGTGGAGGTTCCTAAAGTTGGGGGACAAAATGTATTCTAATTGAATTTTTCCATTTTTGTATTTTGGCCTTTATTATGTTATATTTACAATATTAAGTCAGATATTATAATTTATTTATTTATAATAATGAACGTAGTTAATATAAGGATTTTGCATCAATTTTCTATATTTTAATCTTCTTTACTCTTGATATCATTTTTTCCGCGGTTACTAACAACGCATTTATGTTAAAAATTCTTCTAATATTTGATTGTTTTATTCGTTTAAATGCATGAATTTATTGTAGAATGTACCTGGTTGAACCAGAATGTACCAGATACCCAAGTATACATACATCCTCTTTTATTATATAGATTGTCAATAGGTAAGAGTTTCATCTCATTGGCCTCTGAGTCTGACTTTTGTATACTTTAATTAAATGTAAAATTATTTATACAGAAACTAATCAATTTAACAGTGTCTCTTTATGCGCATGAAAGTATACTAAAAAACACAAAAAGCAAACTATTAAAATAAAAATTGAGTAAAGTGAACATCCGTATAACTAAAAAAAAATTAGTTTCAGCTATCCTTCAACAGAGGCAGTTGTGATAGATTCTTGCAGAAATTACCTTCATGGCAAACAATTGAGATATGACGAACTAACCCTAGAAAATATTCTTCTACTCTGAATTATAACATACACTGACAAGACCTTCGTAAGTTAACGAAACTGGTTAATCTCAGAAGCACTGTAATTAAGGATTCTTTATTTGGAAAACGTACAGTAAACAGATTTGACTGTCGTTTGTGGTGACAGGGTGATTATTTAAATTATTAATAATAAATTGGGGTTTTATATAAAAAGTGATCAATTTGATTAAATTAAATGTTAATCATATTTACATTATTTAACTTTAGTGTCGGCTGCTTACTGAAAACTCAACGGAGAGCAAGAGTATAATGGTCATATGTGGGTTTAAACAAAAACTGGGCATTGAAAATTTTAAATTACTCAATCAAGCCAGGGGCGGGAAACATAATCTTGTACATCACCGAATTGTAGTTCTGGATCTGGTGATGTTACCGATCTCTTCTTCAGTCAGGTGGTGACGGTGTTCCGCTGCGTCGACGCTCGTACCATCTGAAGTATAATTTATTTTTCCGTTGACGTCCACTATTCCTCAATAGCGTAATGTAATCTCTAATATCTCTCAAAACGTAATGTGTTCCACTCCAGTCCACTCTTTCCTATCTTCTATTGATTGTCCATCTCCAAAAATCTGTTTTGCCTCCTTTATTATAAGTGTCTGCCCCGCCTTCTTCTGCCTGGCGGGGTGTGTGAACTTACTCTTCAGGATGGCCTGAGGAGCAGGTCTGTCGTCCCCTATAATTCTTGGGATGGCCTGTGCTTTATTGTAGCAACCGGATGTTTGTCGCTAACTCAGGCCTTTGTCCCAAGGACTGACCTGCCATAAGTGGTACAGATTTTATTCCTCTTTCCTGGCTATCGATATAGTCTAATTTAATATTAATCAAATGCGATATTACTTGCTAGTCGTCGGTTTAGTAAACAGCCTAACCTCCTTCATTATAATTACCAATATATATATATATATATATATAGTGATAAAAAGGCGGATTTTGTAAGGTTGTGGCGTTATGAGGCGCAGTTCGGCCAACAACAATGGCTAGTCGGCCGAAAAATGGTGGTTCCCCGCGGGGGAGGCCCGCCAAGCGTGTATAAAAAATGACGATGGTGAACCCCCGCGGGAAAACCCCGCCGAACGAGTTTAAAAAATGAGGGCGGGGAACCCCGAAATGTTGTGAAATAGGGGAATTCCCGTCGGAAGGTTTAAAAGGGAAGCCGATGGGTGGCTCGCGACGAGACCCCAGAAGACAGGCGAGTGGAGGAGAGGAGAGGACGTGGTCCGACGGCAGAGGGGAGAAGGCAGGCGAGTGAACCAGAGAGCAGATAACCAGAGAGCAGATAACCAGAGAGCAGATATCCAGAGAGCAGATATCCAGAGGGCAGAAGGCGGGCGAGTGGAGCAGAGAACGAACGTGGACCGAGCAGAAGTGAAACAAGGAGAGGAGAGGACGTGGCTCGACCCCAGAAGGCAGGCGAGTGGACGGACGTGAGCAGACGTGATCAAATCCTGCAAGACGCCAGAGAGACGCACAAACATTCGAGAGGTGGATGTTTGTTGGCCCAGTAATTGCGGGTAAGCGATAAAAAAAATTGTGAAACTTGCTCATTGCTCTGGATAAATAACATTCAATGATTTTTCTTTCTATTTTCAGCTACTGCATACTCCATCTCTTGAGAGACCCAAAATCCCCTGAGATTAAGCCCGTGTCTTCACTTAAATTAATAAACAAAAATATTAAAATTGATCATATTTGTACTTTAAATTAATAAATTTTTTATACACAAAAAAGCATATTACAATATATATATATACAAAATTAATATAAAAAAGGGAAATTTTTCTTTTAATATATAAATATATGTATGGGGTGGAAACGCAGACCACACGTTGAAATATATATGCGTCTGCAATAGTTTAAAAACTCGTTAATGAAAAGGCATTTTCAGACCAAATTAAGTAAAACATTAATAGTGCACAACATTTACTCGCGTTTCCAAACTTCCGGACAAGTAGTCGTTACTATTATAAAAGTTTTCTAAAATTTATTTCCCGCACGTTATATTTTCTGAAATATAACATTTCGCTTAACTTGCGGGGTGTGTACGAGGAGGAATGTATGCGTAAATTGCTTTCCAGTCAGTTGGTACGAATCACCGAACTTTTCTCCTCCAAGAACTTTTAAAATATTGAAGAGACTTTTCCCCAGCTAGTAGCAGTATTTTACAGTTGTAAGTTAAGACATTCTCGTATATCAGGTGGAAGTGTAGGACAGTAAAACAATTTGAAAGACTTTAATTTAATTCAAGAAAGTTTTCAAACTTATAATTTGCTTCTTTTCGTGAAACATTGAAATTTTTTACGGCCATTAAGTTGACTTAAAATAAGTTCAGGCTAATACTTATAATTTTCATTGTGACGTTAAATTTAGAAAATTGGAATGTTAAAAATTAGCATGTCTGAGGAATCACTTTAAATATTCCCTTCTGTCACTATGTTTTCAGCCACGCTGTTGGGAAGTTTTTCACCTCGTCGTCTTAACCGAATTATCGTCTTCATGGGTGCTGCTGCAAGTGAGAAACTAGGTGAAAGTCGCTTGGAGCGAGGTCCGTGCTGTGTAGAGAAGATGGCCCATGATGTCGCAGCGAAACTACACCACCAACAGCGTGGTGGTCGTCTGCTCTGCATTAGGTCGCGTGTTGTTGTGAAGGAAGGTGTCACTATAGAGAGAATTAAGGTAGTAACACACTGCCGTCACGTTACTCGAGTTGGCAGGTTTAAAATCCCAACGTGAACGAAGACTATGTCGCACACTGACGTCAAGTCTAGTACTGACTGCATAAATCTCTAGCAGGTAGTCGCACTCTGACGTCACTGTACGTCAAATAACGTTGCCCTCTTCCCTCTTGTATCTTAGAAACATATAATATATTTAAATCTTTTCAATTTGCTCCCAAGCTGTTAGGCAAATGTGTTGATCACGATACTGAAATGACTTAACATTGTATAAAAACTCACGTTTTCTGACTTTGTCAATTAATAACTCCTCCATTTGATCAAAAAAATAGTATTTTCAACCCTTGAGTATTCGCGTTTAGGGTCCTAAAAGTATTTCTAAACATAACTGAACGAAATATTCTAGTCTATATCTGTGTATCTATCAGCCATTCATTATCCCTCCTTTCCAGGAAAAGTAAATCTAATGCCGTTACGGAAATACCAAATATTTCTTCCGTTTGGTTCAGCCCGACAGTTTATAACTAGTGACACTGTAATCATATAATATAAAATATTTTACAGGCTCTGTTTGATTTATAATAATAATACTGTATTTTATTATTGAAGATGGTTTTATATTAGAATAATATATATATATTATATATATATATATATATATTCACACACTTGCGTGTTTTTCTAAATACGTTACTTATGAAAGAGATTCAAGTTCGTATACTTATGTACGCGCGATGAAATAATAATAAAAGGACCTAACTGAGAAAGTTCGGTGCATACATTAAAAATTTAATCGAATAATAAATTATGAAAATAAAATTCATTTGAAAAGATTTGAAATATTAAATTTTCTTTTTCAGTTGTTTGTTAGGTTTTTCTCTCTGCCACCAGAAATATTTCAAGTATCGAAATATTTCACAAAGAATAGATGAATATAAGAATCTTCGGAAGGTTCGGAGAACAAGCTAAGTTGTACTCTAAAATAGCATCAATTAGTGTGTGGTGAAAGTATAAGGCATAAGTTCAATTTAGTAAAAGAGATTTATTATTAAAAACTACAGCCTAGTTCCAAGATAATATTTCTAGAAAATCAGAGCCCAGAGCGTCATAAGGTTTACACAGAACTTGTCCTTAATTCACAAAACCTTGGCTTTTTATACTTGGTTGAACCAATACGCTGTCAGAACGCTGAAACTGTGAGGAGAAGGGATGGCCAGTTAAATTCATTCATTACTCAGGCCTGGAAGAGAACGGATCTAGGTTATAAATGTATTAGTGCGGAGTTTAAGCTTAGGAGTGGAGGGAGAAGTTATTATTATTTATAATAAACTCCTTAAATGGGAGAGGTGGGAAATGCAAGTCAGGGACTATCGAGTAAGGGATACTTAGGTCAACGTTCCGACACGTGTAGAAAAGGACTGACTCAGACTTCAATCTCACCACAAGAACATGCATGAGAATTGTTACTTTACATGCTCATATTACAGATTGAAAAACTAGTAATTATACGGCATTTTGTCCTTTTCTCTTTTTTAATTTAGGTGCATTTTCGGAAATAATCGACGATTTAGTAAAACTAGATAGTGAATTAAAAAGAGAATCAAGTTCTGAACAACTTTTCTTCTATGACAAATTAGTGTACGAGCGATCATTTTGTAGACATCGGCAGTTATAACTTGTAAAGTGTGGAAACGTGACCCGACGTGGTCAGAAATGTGTGCGAGCTGAGATGACAGAAACGTGAAGACCCGCGATTTGTCAGGTAACGGCTGCATCGTGACGGCAGTGTGGCTGTTGCCCATAAGCCAGCATTGTAGGGAGCCTCGCACACTTTGGGACTTCACGTGAAAGGACGGGACGTGATGGCAGTCTGTTCTTAGCCTTAGTGGCCGTTTCCTTCTGATTGCTTCGCGTCATCGTGGCAAGGTCTTGTAGTATCGGTCAGCGGTCACTGTATACCCTCTTTCCAGAAACTCCACGAGTATGAACCTGTGTTGTGCCAAAGCACACTGGCAATCACTTACCCGGCAGATGGCGCAAACTTACACGTCTTTGTCTTTGTGTGAAGGTAGGGTGTTTCCTTTCCATGGATGATCGCTTACTACTTGGTGTGTAGTGGTGTAGCCATGTTTCGTCACTCCTAGCAATGTGGCGAAGAAAACAGTTAAAGAAAACCGTTAAAACGTTGTAGATTTTTCCCGAAGTACTTCTCATTTAGCTGGTTGGCCAGATTTGGTGGAACTCTTCAGGCTCATGCTTTTCAGTAATGGGGAACATCGTGAATGACGAACTATTCCAAACGGCTGTGGTACGCGATTGCCTGTACCACAGAAATTCTAATTATTAGAAGCACAAATAAAAATTGAGTCAACCTTACAAAGTAGTATCGAAGAAAATATTAGAGAATTACGGGCGGATATTAGAGACACTCGAAAATTCACGGGGCAGAAAGATGACCAGTCGCAAGAAAATAATATTATGGAAATAGGAAACATTGAACAATCGATTCAATTACGTCAGGAAACGATTAAATGCGAGACGTTAGTGTTAGATACGGTCAAAGTTATGCAAAACGAACACGAGATATATTTAGGTGAAACATTAATGGTAGATGAGGTCAAATCTATTGAAAATGAACAAGAAATAGATTCAGATGAAGCCAGAGTTATAGAAAATGAACATGAAATAGATTCAGGGAAGATATTAGCTTTAGATAAGGTCAAAGGTTTGGGAAATGAGCAGGAAACAGTTTCGAAAGAAATTGAGGATAGTTTGATAACTTTACAAACAAACGAGGAAACAGGAATTGTGTGGAAAGGGAAGGAAATCGAAAGACGTGTAGAAATGACACAAGCAGTTGAGAAAATAGGAACATTAATTAACGTACAGAGTAGACCCATCATTACTGCTCGTGTAATGTTTAATTACAAAGATGTAAAATATAGCGAAACAGAAAGAGTCTTTAACAAGTTGAGGACCAAAATTGACTATGTGAATCCTCATCATGACCATAAAGCAGTAGAAATTTTTGATCGTGAAAACTATCCGGATTACGTTGCAGGTAATAGTATTTCACGAATAAAAAGTAACATGTACACTTATAAAATGGATAAAAGTCCAATTGGGCATATTCCTTACAAAATTTTATTACGGGCAGGAAGTAGGCGAAGGAGCAGAAAGTGTAAAACCGAAGGTACAAGAAAGAAAGTTAACAAAAGATCGGACCGAGGGACATTGACCCGCGTCAAACAAAAGGGAAGACGCTTGGTTATACTAAGACGGGACGATTTATGTCCATCTGGGAAAGAAAGTCCACTAAATCAGATTCATAGGAATTTCATTAATAAAATGATTTTACAGTAATTTAAAGTGTATGCGGGCAATTTACCTTTCGGAACTTAATGTAGGAACAAAAATTCTAAGTAAAAATAATTATTTTAGTATGAAAATTATATTTAAATGTGATGTAACAAGTAGAATTAAAAAGGATGAGAGAATAAGTCATTTTTGTTAATTATTTGAGTAGGTTGAAAACGATTTGAGCTTTGAAATATTTTTTTTTTGATAAAGTTAGTATGCTAAGATAGCGATCATTTTTTTATATATGTATTATCGTTGTTTATTCAGTAATATAAATGTTTATTTGCTATAGGCAGGAAGATTTAATTTGCATTGGCAGATTTTTTTTGTGTTGCGATTCCATATTATAAAGTCATTTTGTTGCTAAGTATGCGCTAAATTCAGGGGGAAGTAAAATAGATATTTTGAAAAAGAAAATTTTGAAGGATAAATTGAATTTAAAAATAACAACAAGCCAGTCAACTGATTTAATGAATTAATGCGGAAATGGAAAACATAAGCATTTATAGGATAGAGAAGGTTTCGTTACGAGAATAAGAAATTAAACGGGTAATATGAAAGTAATATTAGGTGACATGTCACAGACAGGGATAAAATGTTGATTAGAAAAATCAAAGGGTGAATTGACAATGAGTTAAAATTTGTGTATTATGAATAAACAATGAAGTGCAGGCGGTAGATTACTGTTTTATGAAAGAAAACGAGACCAAGTGGTCCGATACAAGTTAGTAAGTGGAAGTAGGTAGTAAGAGGAAAATGTCTTGTGGAAAAACTGAGACCAAAGATGTCCGACACAAGGTGATAATGGAAGAAGTAAGAGGAGATAAAGAAAAAGTAAGGAAGTTGTTATATGTTGAAACGGAACAAAGATGTCCGGAGTATGGGATAAAGGTAAAAACATAACGAAGATATTCGAGTACATAGGAGCTTAAATTTTGTCAAGACACCTAAGGGTTACGTTAGAGAAAGTGAAAGTGACGAGTCATCATATTGCGTTTCTTTTGTATTACATACTATGAAAACTTGTTCGAAGAATAAAATAATAAATTGTTGGTGAATAGATGTTTTATTGTTATTGTGTATTTTCCAAAATTTGGATTCTAAAAGATTCGGCGAATTAGTTGACGCTTGTGAGCTAAATGAAAAGTTTTAAGTTTATGGATTTTCTGTATGAGTGTCGAAACGACTAGAGTGAAGGTGAGGACTGACAAATTTTACCTGAGCGGAGCGGACGAACCCTCCACATAAGTGTTTGTAAACAAAATGATGTTCCTTTCTGTTCGGAAGTAGGTTAAAAGGTCAATGGACCATAGTAAACACAAAATTTGGATGACGTAAAAATTGAAATGGTTATCGCTGGATCAGAGATGTATTAGAAAATTGGATAAATGGATCGCAACATATGCGGAATATAACGTGAAAAATATTGATAAAAAAATTTTTTTGAAACTTATTTACATTTTTTAAAGGGTTAATTGGTAATAGTAGAAAACAGAATCTATATAATTATTTGTATATAAAAAATGTAGGGTATTTGAAAATCATTGCCCTAGGGATGCATGTAGGAAGTGTTTGTGCCAACACCTATCAGGGTATTTCAACTTTCTACTCCTCGAAAAGCTGCCGAGACATTAAATACGTGATGCGTGTTTCTGTGTATTTTCAGTGAAAAAAAAAGTGTATATCGAATGAGGATATATTGAAGCAGAGTGTTTTTAAAAAATTCCATAACCAAATAAACATTCTGAACTATCTGTGCGAGTGGGAATATGTACATTCATTATTATATTGTTTTATTTGTCTATGTTTTTTTTTCTTTTCAGCAGCGGGGATATATGTGGTACGCGATTGCCTGTACCACAGAAATTCTAATTATTTTGTATTTTTATTTTTGTACATATGTATTTGGGTCTAAGCGGGACGAAATCGGGTGCATGAATGAGCGCGATAGATTGATTAAATGACGAATTGCAGTCATCTTCTCGGCCAGAAAACGGAAACATTAAGGTTCGGTAAATATTCTTGGACGAGATAGCATCGGGTCTCGCCTCGCCAGATGTTATTTGTCAGCAATACATCTGTTTGTCAGCCGCGGGAAAAATTGACCTGACGCCTGCTTCCTACCTGCTCTGTACCCGATTCCCCGAAAGCCGAAAATAAGTCCCCAGAATCTTACCCTCCATATGGAGGAAGTAGGAAGTACACCCCCACCAGGAGAGAATTGGGGCGGGGCGAGAAGAAGAAAACAAGGGCGCATCAGGAGACGTGAAAAGCAGACAGATTAGAAAATTCAGTTTTGGAGAGTCGATTACAAGTGCAATTTACAAAAGAGCAGACCGATAAGAAAATTCAGTTTTGGAGAGTGGATTACAAGTTCGATTTACAAGAGGGTCTACAAAAAGCAGTTTAGAAGATTGAGTATACAAGAGCAGTCTCGACGCTTGGAAGACGATGCCAACCAGACATCAGCTGAATCAACTGCCAGTAAGGACGTCGGGGACCGTTACAGCACCGTGCTGATGTACCCATCTCATTGTTTCCTGCCTCTGGTCATTTATATATAGTGTTCGCTTCCCCCCCCCCCACATTTCGATTTTACCCACTGAGCATTTAGCTTTCCCTTAGTGTTGAGTCACTCATGCTCCCGACGGCGTGAGCGAGGATCCCCGTTATATCAAATTTTAATAAATCTGCATTAGTCAGAAAT
This sequence comes from Eucriotettix oculatus, assembly GCA_034510155.1. Lineage (NCBI taxonomy): Eukaryota > Metazoa > Arthropoda > Insecta > Orthoptera > Tetrigidae > Eucriotettix > Eucriotettix oculatus. The sequence goes on along the minus strand of CM067376.1, from coordinate 212,622,648 downwards.
TTAAATATTATAATTTTTAATTCTCCCCACCTACTAATCAATAGAACCCACACCACACGGCATACCCAATTATACACTCATCTGCTGTAACGTGATCCTCCTGTTGCCTTGAATCAGCTCCTCCCGTGACTTGTGTTCAAATCTGTGTATGTTAAGATAGGTAGCCCACTTCAATCCTCGTCGGTGACATATTTTATCCCCACACCATTCTGAAAAATACTGATCACATTTTCCTATATCAGATATCAGTATTTTTCAGTCGTAATTATAATTATATGAACTAAAGAATCGGGGAAGAGGTATTAAAAGGCTCGCAGAAAGATATTCGGGACAGATGATTGGAATTTAGGCAAGAGAGATTGTGGAGACGAGAGCGGTAATCAGATGGGAATAGAGGCAGGTTGTTGAGACGAAGAGATGATCCACATTATCGGACACGTAGTCTAAGGAGACGAGGATAAAGTGGAAATTGTCCTGTACCACGAAGAATGGCAGCAGCGGCTCTGATTTGGATCGAGTACGACCCAGTTAGGAGAAAAAAGTAACAAGGAAGGCGCTGGTCGGTCCATTATGTCGACATGGTAATAACCCCTGTAAATTTTTGCTGATTTCCTATACTGCTAGGCCCAAATAGATTTTATATGAAATATTTTGCTCTATGGCAAAGCTCATATAATAAGACACTGAGTTTATAAACCGAGAATTGTTAGAATGAAGAAATTAATTTGTAAAATTGTTTATGTAAATATATATGAAGTGTTTAAATCAGATAGAATTCATGACTGAAAGTTTAAAAAGGAGAAAACTGTAATATTGATGTAAATTTGTTTAGGTCAAAGTAAATTGTTTTCTTTTTATTATAAAACTTCATTCTTAATGTATTATTAATAAATTACAAATGAATAATCCCCCTATTAAACTCAATGTTATTATTACAAAAATTTAATAATTTGATTTTTATTCAATGAAATCATTTATTAAAAATTTCCATATAATACTTTCATTTTATATTTTTTGTATAGTTTCTATTTTTTCTTAAAAGATATATTTATTTTTTATTAAATAATACATCAGAAACGTCAACAACTTCCAGTCTTACTCAAGAAGACAAAACGATATTCAGCATAACAGAAACATTTCGCGCTATTGGCACGCAACTCGTCCCACTAGTCGTGCGCTCTGCATATGCCGAACTGGACCCTATATTCCCTAATTGGATTTAAGTTAATAAACCAATGGTTTTTGCAGTATTGATCACCTTTTCCCGCTGGTAGCTTGCGAGCCATGCTCCTCCATTCAAGCCTTTTCCCAGACTGTCGGCTTCTGCCAACCTGCTGACATGTCTCTAGTGCCAATCCCCGCTTCCGAAGTTTCCACCAAGAGACTGTCCAGGCCACAAATTCCGGTATAATTGACAGGTTTTAACACGTTGCTGTCACGGCACATTCTGTCCCGTGACCTGCCGTATAATTGTTATATCGGGTAGTCGCACTCTGCCGTCACGGTACGTCACGTCAGGTGGGATAACTGTCTATATAAACTAGCTTCTTATATGTTGGTGATACTAAATTCAAAATTACAGATTTTAATCGCCTTGACTCAACCAAAAAATCTTCGAAGCCTTAGAAAGCTTAAATGTTTGCTTCAAATCAAATACATTAGCCCTAAACGTACAAGAGATCAACATAGTCTAATTTTCAACATCGTAGCATATAAATCAACAAAGGTTATAATGGATTTTCAAATCAAATTAATTGTTAGAAAATTAAACTCTTCCTATTATACACTACAGATGACTTCCAAGCAAGTAGACCCAAACACTGCAAAGATGGCATATCACGCCTCTTTATAGTTATGGTTTAACGGCTTGCGGAAATTTTTATTTTTAAGCTGCATTTAATTACTAGCCCGAAAGGATTATCGAACAACGTGTAAACCACTCTTCATAAAACTTGGAATATTAACTGTATCCAGTCCACATTTTGTAAATATTTGTTCAACAAAACGAAAATCTGTTTATGACTTATAAACCAGAAAGTCGCTTGTTTCTTAGAACTGAAATTATCGCTTTAATTTATACCAGTCTAGTATTATTATTCTGGAATTAATTATTCAACAGTCCACCTATGGATGTAGAAACAGAAAATAGTTTTAGTAACTTCATTACTAAATATTGTCTGTTGCGTACTACTCAGTTAATGAATTCCTTAATCGTAGTGTACTAATTGGTTTAAACTGCGATACCCAACAAAAGTACTGGAACTAAGTGATTTTGAAAAAACTTAATACTGAATAATATTTACCATATATTCTTGTCTCTTTTCTGCTTAATACATTATCTGACGGCTTTGACGAGAGCAAGGTTTCTAGCATACTGACAAGTGTAGCAGTGTCAATAACTGTCTCGTTTTCAGTCAGTTATCTATGGTTAAATAAGTGTTTATGAGTGTGTTTGTGCTTCCGCTGAAACAAGTGAATAATAAGATTTCTAATTTAGTTCTATTAAAATTATTTTTCGGTTATCATTTAAAGTTTTTATCAGCTTATGTAGTGATTTATTATCTCCACTTTTATGTAAGAATAATTATATATATATATATACATTTTTTATTTGTGTAATTGCTTTTTTTAAATATGTGTTTATGGCGCTTGTATTTGTGTGTATGTGATGTCTTTGTTTATTAATACACTATACATTTTCAAATAATGAAAACAACCACTTAAAACAGTCTCACAATTATATTTAAACACGTTGAAAGCTTTCGACATTTGTCATAATCATTCTGTAAAATTCAATGAAACAACTTATGTAGCGATTAGATGGATTATTCTTGTCATTAATTAAGTTTAGTATAAATTTATGTTACACACCTTATTTAAAAGACTGAATAATGGTAGTGGCGGGCAGTAGTCAGATGGTAAAAACACTGAATTAAAATTTATCTTGCCTAGCCTAAATTGGCAAGCGTCGTTTGCTGTGTAAATGCTCCCGCTAATTGACCGTTAATGTGTTTTCTTAAACACGTTACAGAAGTCAATCGACAAGTCGACAATGTTCGATAATATATATTATTGTCATATATACAACATACCTATGTTTTAAAATAATATTGCCTCAGCTTATCTATAATAGCAACATAATGCGTCCCTATTTCTGCACCTTCTGTTTTATAATTCATTAACTTAATTCTATTTATATTAATATATAGAGCTTCTGTAAATTTTACGATACAAAAATCCTCCATCAAAATAGACTAAGACCAAACTTAGATTAATGGAACCAATAAATAAATTTAAATATAGACCTTGTGCTTAGAGGAAACATTCTTCATTCATGTGGACAGCGTATGTAAATTACAACATTTATATTCAATATGGAATGCGCTTTTTCAACTACTTCTTAGAAATGGAATGAAGAACCAGAAACTGCGTCTACCATAATAGCTCTTAATGGTGTAAAATGGTGAAACCTAGTCTGGCTGCACGATATTAACAAGAAAAGAGGCGAATTTACCATATGGTGTCGAAATTACAGAACTATTCAAGCCTATCTCATATGTATTTCGGAAGGAGTGATGAAGAATTTATTTCTTATGCAACCTTATTACAAGTGACGTAGATAAACGGAACACTGAATTTTTCAGGTCTAAGAGGTAAAGCGTAATACGCAATCAGGGATAGATTATTATACCACATTTTGAGAACGAGGATCTTGTAACATTAGAACAGGATAGGAATGCCAAGGATAGAATCCGCTAAGTAGATTATTTTGGATGTAGGATATGATATGAAAAGGCTTGCGCATAATAGGTTAGCAAGGATGGTTGCATTAGAACAGTCTGAGGACTGAGTATCAAAGAACGAAGTTTTCCCGGCGTATTTGTTAAACATGGTATTCTCGGGTTTCCATGGTCGAGGTGGAAACCCGAGAATATTTTAACGACTGAGTATTTTAACAGCAATTAATTCAAATATATGTTTAATATAAACCATTTTGTACATTATTTTAATAAAAGAAACCAGAATTTTAATATAGAGAAATCGTGTAGGTTTACTGTTTCAATAAAAGACTCATTAAATTGATTTAAAAAATCAATTGAACCTGTCAGTATTCGCGTTTGGTTTCCGCAGTGCATTTCTAAGCCGTACTGAATGAAACATACTGATGTTGATAATGAAACATCTATAAGCCGTACACCACTCCTCTTTAAGGATAAATTAAGTATAAGACTGTTATGAAAACGCCAAGTACTATTTCCGTTTGGAAAATCCGTCAGTATACAAATATATATATATATATTATATTTTACAAATTTTGTTTGATTTATAGGAACAATTCTGGTAGAAAGACGAGAATGGAAAAATGTCGACCGGACCAAGCTCTCAAACCCCACAGCTCTCGAATTCCGGGCGAGTGTTCTAACCACTGAGCTAATCAAAGTGCCTCCATTACCTGTAAATCCTGTTAGAGTGCCCGTCCGGAAATCTGTAGGTCCGGGGTTCGAGCCCCTGGTCTGGTCGACCTTTTTTTCCATATTTGTCTTTCTTCTAAAAATATCTATTCGCTCCTGCTTGAGTTTTAGTTGACAGCATTTCTACTTCCTTATATTATTTCCTATTTTATATTATTGAATATGCATATTTACACAAATCCGTGTGATTTAAGTCTGTGTAAATATGTACGCACTATTTATTTGGCATGATTAAATAATAATAAAAGAACCTGAATTAGATACGTCATTTGATAAATTTTTATTCATTCAAATAATTAAATTTTAAAAGTAAGGATGGAAATTTCAAATTCAAACAAATTCTGATAACAATGGTTTGAAGCCCGTATTTGGAACTCTAAAATATAAAATGAATTCCAATTCGCTAAAGCCGGGGAATATTTCGCCGGGAGACGGAAAGATCGGAAGTTTGAAGAAAGAAGTTTGAGTTGTTAGTCGAGGAGTGGTTGTAGAGCGATCTAGTTATTATCAAGTAGTTGTCGTAGAGATTGAGGAGTTAGTTATTGTAAATTGTTGTTAAGTATTGTCATGGAGCTGTTATCAAGTTGTTGTTAAATAATAGTTAATAAGATTTCAGATAGAGAGGACAGTTGTTGAATGTTGATAATATTTCAGTCAGGACAGTTGTCGAAGGGACGAGAAAGGGAAAGTGAGGAAAGATATTTAAGACAGTCAGTTAAATTGTTGAGCGGACATGAAACTCCTGGAATAGCAGAGATGAGGAATCCTGTTCCAGAATCGTCGCCACTTTAATGACTTCAAAGGTTCCAGGCAGATCTGCCTACGTCGTTGGTAAAGCACAAATGAGCCACAAATCCCTCAAAGTCGTCAGCTAAATGCCACAGTAGCCATTGCCACCACCAATTAGTGTTCGGAGTGTAAAGACCAGGTATTAGAGTCTACTATCCCCTGAGAAAAAGAATCAGTTTGTTTCGACATTTCTGAATTCATTTCCCAAATAGCATAATTTTTATAAGTGCGTGAAGGTTTTATTTTATTTGTTTTCTTTTGTTAAATTTATTATAAAATATTGAAAATTCTTATTATTTAGTTACCCTTCTCCATTAATTTAAAGTAAAATCAAAATCAACCCATAAAGCGTTACAAATTTTGTTATTCGAATTTGTACGTATTTTCGAAAATTGTCAATGATTTTTGAAACTAGATAGTGCATTAAATTAAATTGTCTACGACTTTCCTGCTATGAAATATTAGTCTTTGAGCGACCATTTGGAAATAACGGGTGTTATAATTTCAAAACGTAGAAACGTGACATGGCGTTATATAAGAAATGTTGTTCGAGCGCAGATAATCACGTTGCATCCGCTCATTGCAGTGATGTGACGTACCATGACCGAAGTGTCTACGTTTTGTGATGACTTGATGCCCACAATAGATTCATCAGTTTTATCAGAATGTCTCAATTTTAGACGACAGTCTAAACAGTCATGTAAAACCAATTGTATAATATTGTAAAAACAAAAAAAGCACTACAAGTAGTTAGCATCTCCTTTGAAATGTGTATTACTAGCACTGAATTCTCGTAGAAATTTCTAGTATATCATTATCAATGGGATCTTTTACTGTTAAAGAAGCTAGTATATTTTGTTATATTAAGCAAAAGTAAAAATTATTGGCTATATTCTGCTCTCATTTATGATTAATTTAAGACATTTCGTCTCTTAAATATTAATTTAATTATTTAAATGGGATATTTATATATTAACAATGAAATTTGTAATAAAAACAAGAAAACAATTTCTTTTAACAAATTAACATATTTACAATTTTTAATGTTTCGATATTTATGCCAGCACTTCTTTCGCCAATAAAACTACATGTATATTTACAAAAAATGATTTACATTAAATTCTTAGAACTAAAAATTTCAGCTCTAATTTCAGCGTCGCATTTATGGGCCTACTCATAGAACAGAATCTACTCAGACCTGGCATAAACAAGAAAATCAGGAAAGAGTCACAGGGTAATTACCGTGTTGGCTTAGTGCATGTTCCAGCTTAATTTTTCCTTTTTGGCCCGTCCTCTCTGCAGATCACAGCTGCCACTTCCTGATTGAGGAAGCATTTCAAAATCTCCCTTGCCACAATTTGAACCCCAGTGAGAAGATTAGCGTAGGCTAGCTCCAAGTGGAATTTCTCACCAACTCCAAAATTCTGTCCAGAATCTCCTCTCCAAGAAAATCTGTGTAAATCTCTTTCTACAATCAATCTGTTCTAATCTCATCTCACCGCTCTCGCACAATCTTTCCCAATCTCTCTCTGCGAGCCTTTTTAAAATCTATTCCCCACTTCTTTGGTTTATATTAGCCAGGTGGTAGGGCTGGATATTGACGAATCACATTCATAGTTACACTTGGGAAAAACAGGCCACGCGATGCCAATTCTCACCAAAATTGTGAACACCCAAGGCGCGACGCTAAGTCTAGGTTTTATTGCCCCTGGCAAAAATGCTGTCTCCCATTCCTTTGATTCCGCACCGCCAAAAAGCCAGAGCAGATGTGTTTGCCCGTTACATGACTTTGCAGGAATGATTTCCTATAATTAAGAAAATAGATCTAATGTTAAGATCATGATTAATAATTTTCTAAATTTATTATTCTTAAACTGCGCGTTTGGATACTACTCGTCAATATACATTTTCATTCATTAATACGATTTAATTTTTATATTCCGCTGGGATCTTTGCTTTTATTACAAAAGGGGATCTCTGGAAGACTGCACTTGACAATTTTGGAAAAAAAATTGTCAATAAGATAATTTTGATCATTCTGTTATGTTATTTACTGCGTGAAAATTTTTTCACGACATCGTTGCATCCAAATTATATGGTTTCTTTAATTAAAAAAATTCTGAAGTGATAGCAGGTCAATTTCGGGACGGTAAAACATGTCTCACTTAAGGCTGAAACGTCATAAAGTTGTTATCATTTGTGAAACGGCAGCTATCTCCTCCATTGAGTAATTCACGCTGCTTGCGTAGTTCTTCAGGCGGCTCTTTCCGGTGATGATTTCTGTCTTTAGTACCTGGTCTTCCTTCTAGGAATTCTGGTACCAGGATTACGTAGACGCGGCACCTTCTGCTCGCTGCCATCTATCATTTTTTAAATTTTCCCCAAGATAGATTGCAAACTTCTCTCACTCAAGCTACTTCCCCCTAATTACTGTTGTTTATCGCCAAATAACCAACTCTGTCTCTCATCTCATCTCCACATTCTTACTTCCAAGTACCATTCCCGACTGGTCAACTTCTATTCCACGACTGCCCAGCTTCTTCCTCCTTCTAATGTTCATTTCCGACTGCCCAAATTTTTCCCATCCATCTTTCCAGGTCATCTTGTACATCCATCCCACCATGAGGTGCATGGCGGATCACTTGACCCTCAACCTCCAATCAAATTCCAGCTTTGCCCGCGGTTTCATTTTTGGAAGGAGATGCGCCTTTCAAAATTCCCGGGATCAAATAATTGGGCACTAGGTACCAGATCTTTAAGCCACCAAACGGTGATTCTGGCACTTCGGTATTCCGATGTCTCGCTTCTCGGGCACATTGGTGTTTACTTGTACTGAATGTCTATAATATGGGGAATTCTTCGCCAGATAATAAAAGTAAATGGCGATCGCCACATCCATTCATTACAAGTCTATATAATAATCACCACACCAATATTACAAATACTGTAAAAGTTTAAATACCTGCATGCAGTTGTAGTCATTTGACCAGCAATTAAACTTTTAACGACAAAAGACCTGTCATAACGTAAATTTAAATTCGCGCGAGTCTGGTTATTCTAATCAGACAACAATGTAGAATATTAACTTAATTCTACTTTTTATGGTTACTAGCTTTTTTTATGTTACGATACGTATCTACATACAAGTAGTGGTACAGTTCTCTGGTAGCTATTGCAAAAATATTATTAACATTAATCACAGGCCCTAACTATTATCACGCCATAGTATTCCCAACGGGTTTCGTCCACTAAAAATCAGTGAAAACGATAATCTCTGTATTCAGTTACCAAGTCTTACCACAGGTAACCAAATAAAGGAGTTTTACCCAGGTTAGTAAGTCGGTTAAAGTGTATGCATTCACGGGGAAATTAATAAGTTTAAAGGAAATTGAAACATTTGTTTTCCGACATACGCTATTATAGCACGAAGTGCTGAAATGGATATAAATTTAGATTACATACTATCTGGGTACCCGGGGTTTCCCGCTAAATAATTTATATTAGCAAACTGAAATATTTAATTTGGCAGTAATCTCATAATCAAAAAGTGAATAATCCATCAGACAGATCGGCACATATTGAAAATTTACCTTTTCACGTCATCTGTCATAGAAGTAGCACAAATAACGGCTAAAAATAAAATGTTTTATATGGGAGGTTAAATGGAATGCCGCCGAATTCAATCAACACACCTTTCACATTTAAACAAAATATTAATTAAAAATTAACATTATTTGCTCAATATCGAATAAATCGACACACAATTCACTCAGTATGCGTTAAATAACAATCGACGGAATACATCAGAAGTCATAAATCCGAAATCGAAATGTCAAAACGCAATGAACATACGCAATTATTCAAACGACTAGGCTGAAAAATAGAGAATGTATAAGGCGCTGAGAGCGAAAAGGGACAAACCCACATTTTTTGTGATTTAAAGTTATTTGTGTTAACTGATGTTAACATACGATAATTTTGCAATTAACATGAGTTAGAGTTCGCTTATATTCAATTGTTTCCAATTTAGCAGCTTAAACGTTATTGCTCCCAAAAAGCGATAGATATGACTGAGAGCAATAGTGGACTATGCGGCATATTCCGTTCGTACTCTTCTCCTTTTCGCGTGACGCCAGAGAGCGAGGAAGTTGTGTGTTGAAGAAACTGTTTCTGCACTGACCATCTGGAAGTGTAAATAAGTGCAAAGCAAAAGAACATCGACCAGTATCAGCAATTTAGAATTGCTGTATCCAAATGTAAATTTAATTACAGAGGCAAAAAATAAAGACTTGATCAATTTACTTGAATTTGTACCCCCATTTTATCACAATTTCTACATTAACTTAAAAACACTTGCAGTAATGAAGAAATGTTGGCTCTCCTGGATTTTGGGGAAATTTCTGAGATGAAAATTTTTCGTAAGGAGTAGAAAACAATGTAAAATATTACATGACATAAAATGTATAATATTATAGTTTCATTATAAATGTTGACTGCGTGTTGTTGAATCGTTTTAATATTCATTGTACAAATGGACTTTTCATTTTGAATGTAAAAACACTCAGAGCGAAAATGGACTAACCCACAAAAAAATAATGTATCCGTGTATAAAGTATACTTTTGTGATATTTGTATTTTACAGAGCTTCAATAAATCTACAATTAATTCTATTAACTTTTAAACACCCAAATGGTACGCAAAAAACATTCTTTATCAGCGAATACTAAGATTCCTATTTCCTCCATATTGGCTTCCTTGGCGTTAGACCACTTGTGCTCTCAATGTCTCATATGTCTTCTATGTGAGAAATCATAAAAATATATAAAACCAAAAAATCATCAAAATTTGTCATCCCGGAATTTTATACATAAAAATATGGCGCCACCAATGCATTAAGTGGATTAACATACACACAAGGCAAAAAATAAAAATACAAGGTTTCTTTCGTATTCAAGAAAGGGAAGAAATAATAAGTAAAAAAACACATGAAAGTTAACTTATTTGGGGGGTAAACAGGCTAAATAAGGGTGAACCTGAAACAGGCAACACCCCTTTAATGACATAGGAAGGGACTTGAAAAGGGGGGACGTGTAAGGGAGAGAAAGGTTGACTAGAGCCCCCGCGCTGTGGCTTAAGGATCCTACCCGGTGTTTCACCTAAGGAGATGCTCAGAAAACCTGCATCAGGTAGGTCGGGCGTTGGGTACTATTCTCACGCCCTTTCGAATGACGGGTGAAGTGTATGATATGTGGTTGCAGCACTCCCTTTCTACGTGTCTCCACCAGTTTTACGACTTATCCGACTTATCCAATAGAATGAGCGGACAACCTTTGCCCAAGGTCTTCGACCTCGGAGCATATATCTCCTAAAATAGGTGAAGGAGTCTCAGCATGTGAGAACTTTGAAATAAAAAAAAACAGAGATAGTAGGAGGCATTCCCGACCAAGTAAGGTGAACCACGCAGTCAGCCTGGTGAGAAATGCCGGCGATAGAAAACTCCTACAGGCAATCCTGTTGTGCAAGTAAACAAACACTAAGGCATTTAATTTGTTAGAAAAGTATTTTTGACTGCAATTAATGTGATTGCATTCAAAAGTTTTTAATATAAGTAAATATATATATATATACACACAAATTTAAATTTAAATAGGACAAACTTTTCATCTTACAATTCGGTGATCGTCCTCTAGGAAATATGTTGGATTATTCAGGCACCCCGAAATGAGGACCGGTTCTTTCCGCTAGGCGAAAATTTGAGGTTTGAAGTTGCAATCTTGATCAGCAACAATGCAGTTCGATTTTCATGTGGAATGCATGAAAAATAAAACTCCAACAGAAACCAATATTCAGCTCTGATGTAGCAATTTAATCAAATGCTGACGTAGGCGAGGTTTAGCTTTTTAACTTAAACGGTAATAAAAAACTCAACCAAAACAGTTTCCTTCTTTGTTTCTCTCCCTCTTCTCTCCCTCTCCTCCCCCTCTCTCTCAAAGTAGGTTAATTAAATGGACTTACCTAACTACATGTATGTATGTTAATTATACGCACTATTTTAATTTCGTATTCATTATTTTAATTCTGTATGAACTAGATCATTTATTGTACAAACTGGCAATCTTTAAGGTAAAAGTTTTTATATGACATTAAAAAAGAACACATACACGATGTGATAAAAGCTTTTCGTCGTTGTTGTTATATTCAGTTCTAATACTGGTCGGATGCAACCTTCCATGCTGACCTATTTTGTGAAAGCCTCTTTGTTTCCGCATAACTACCACATCCCACACCCTCCGTAACATGCTCAGTCTTTACCCTCTTTGACCTTCCTCTTCTCAAAGGGTTTGGTGATTGTAAAAATGTATTAGACATTCACACAACATCCATACCCGTTTCTGGATTATAATCTGACACCATCAGTTTGTGAGGCAGTAAAACTTAATACTAGATCACAGGAGGTCAGCATATTATAAATAATAATTTAAAATTATTATACTGCAGATGTTACTTAAAATATGAACCTAATAAGCGGTACTTAAGCATCTGAATAAATTTATCTTTTAATTTCGAGTAAAATAAAATACGGTTTAGGGTAATAAGGTATTAGTATTTATTTATATATGTAAATTTTGACATTAATAAGTTCTTTTCTTTTCCTACCTCGTAAACATATAGGAGTTCAGTCTGACATAAAGACATTTAACTACTTTGTTATGTCCTTCTTATTAACAGTTATGTATTTTTTTCACAATAAATTTTATTTGTTCATTCCATACCTGAACCTTTAAAATAAAAATAGAATTTTGCTAATACCTCTCACACAGCTTGTTTTATTCCATTTCAACATCGACCCTCCCTTATTGAAAAACCCCTATTTCTTTTCATATTTGTTTCTGTTTTAAATTACTTTATTACAAGCAGTGCTCTGCCGAGGTAGTAAAATTTGAAACACTGGCAGCTCTTGTTTCAAAACGTAAAGGTAGTAAATATTACAAAGTTTATTTCCGTCCAGAACATATGTAGACGACTACTTTGCATACAAATGGAAAGGAATCGATTTTGCATACGCAGAATTGCCGCTCCCGAATAGGTTTATTTAGGCATCTAGAAGTAAGAGTTTAAACTGGTGAACGTAGATGCATACGTGAAAAATATGAACCAATGAAAATATAGTGGCAGAGGATTTGCAAATTCTTACATAGAACGTGAAAAATTTTAGTGATTAAAGAGAAACGTGAATTGAAACTTACAGGATTTGTTAGGAGCGAATTGCATTTCCCATTTCTTAATTCACATATGTAATTTAAGTTAAAATTCCTGTTTCAATCCCTGACATTTACATTGAAGTCCGTTAAGCCGTTTTGGAGCATTAGATCAAAAGTATAGGTAACCCGGCATGCACATTTTGGAGACTTCGACACCCGTATACGAAGAAACCTTACCGTGGAATTAATATATATTGTAATAGATATTAAATACGTGTCTTGAAAGTGTAAATAAATTAAATATTTTTCTTGGCTTTTCTGGATGTGGGTGGCCACTCGCACAAAAGACTTCCCTTCCTTTTTGTGTGCGAGAGGAGCCCATTGAGAAAAGGGGTCGCTTTAGAAAATTTTGGAATGATGGGCTACCGGAAATATCCGTAGATAATTAGAAGAACTGCGTAAAAACGGAAGCACTGTGCAGAATTTGTAATGTTACGGAAGGATGCAAACTGAAATTTTTCCTATTGGCTGCAACTGTCCAACTGCAAGCCAATACAAGACTTTGGTGGACAACACCTTATTGGTGGCTCGGGATTGTGTAGCTTCAGACCGAAGTTACGAGGGAAGAGAATTTTGAAGCAGGACACAGGAATCGTTGGGAGATTGGAGAGATATTGTCGGGAGAGAGAAGTTCTCGGGAGACAGGAGGGAGATGAAGTTGGGAGCCGGAACTTATGATATGGTGAGGCCGGCCAATGCTGATTGGAAACTATCCTGGTAGCCGCCTGGAACCAGCCCAGACGGAGATGATCTTGTCGCAGCCACCAGCCAACCATCATATGACGAAGCACAAAGAAACATGTATTTTCGGTATCATGCCTATTTGTTTGATTTCAGGAGTTCACATTTGCCAGGCCTACTGCCATAAGGGAAACATATTAAGCCTTTTCGTTCACCCCACTTTGAAACATTGAGATATAGTCTAAATGCTAATCAATTGTCCCTTTTCTTAATATATCTAAAACTTTGTAAATAAATTTAATGTTTTATTAAGATTAAAACTTCGGATTTATAAACTTAAACTTTTTATTTCTTTTTTTAAATAAATCCCATCAGTATCAAATTATATATAAATAAATTAATAACTTCAATTAACCCCACCCAATAAGTAAGCAATTACAGTATATTTGTATTATATTAATATCATTATCGAAATGAAATATGCACGAATATACCTAAGTTTCCTGTTTTACCCTCAAATTTTCATTGAAACCCGTTGATCCGTTTCGGAGCCTATTCGAAACAAACACACGGACAGACAGTAACTTAAATTTTATTTATTGGTATAGATTCATAGTCATAAAACTATGTTTGAAATCGTTGATTTGCTCCAGAACATATGTAGATGACTTATTACTTCATTTTCGCTGATTTCGACCCTGGCTATTGTGGTAGCAGTCCATATTTTATTAATATGTTTTTTAATTCCTTTCACATCTTTTAAGTGTGTAAAACTCTTCGCTACGCTACGTACTCTCATGTGATTTCACATGATATCCTAAAAGTGTGTGAGGATACCTGCCAATGTTGTCTTTTGTAGAAGAGGCACGGCACCAGGATACTTCGCTGTAACGGGACTTCACGTCAAGTCACATTCCTGTTATGTGCACTCGCACATATTTCTGATTTCACGCCATGTCACGTTTCTACTCTGGAAGTTATAACTGCAGGTATCTCCAAAATGTTTGCTCGTACACTAATTTACCTTCCAGGGAAAGTTGTACAAAATTTGATATTATTTTTAACGCACTATGTGGTTTCTCAAAAATATCAATTATTTTCAAAAATTTGCCTAAATTAAAATGGAAGAAAGACAAATAGACCTGTCATAACTCTTTGATTCACTGAAATTTATAATGCACTCTTTTTCAAATTTATTTTAGTTTTCAGTCTTAATTACCGGATTAAATTAGAATATATCAAACTGACTTATGCTTGGTCAGGACCTACTATTATTAATTATCACTCAAAAAATTGTGGTGTAAACGTTATAATTCGCAGTTGGTTATGAACATGTTCCGCTTTCTCATGTTTCGGAGCCAATTCGATACAAACTTCGACTGGCAGAAACTTCAATTATATATTTATTTATTTGCTTTTAAAAATGAGCAAATTACTAAAAATTAAAATTTAAGTGACGCGAAAATTAAAACCAATTTACGAATACATCGTATCAACGATCCATGAAAGTTTATTATTTCTCAGGGAGTTAGCTATGCCAATAATCGGTTAATTACTGCGCGAATCCTGCTGCAACAACAGATGGAGTGATAATACTCGCCCCCTTTAGTATAGGAACGTCTAATAGGACTTATAACTCGCAGATGGTTTTCACTACGACTTTCGCGCGGCAATTACAATGGTTAATAAATATTTATATTAATAACTTTTGAAGTCTGCAAAATATCGAAATGAATCATACACGAAAATTTAAGTTCCTGTTTCAATCCCTCTAATTTGTATCGAAAATGCTTAATCATAAACAGATCAAGAATATAGGCAACCCCCATTCACATTTTGGAGATTTGGATTCGCGTATGTCACGAAACCCTTCCCATACAATGTTTTATATTTGTATTATACTAGCTGGGGACCCGGCTTTGCCCGAGTACTTATTTATATTATCCCGGTACATTATTTAATGCTTGGTCAACACACGATTCAACCGGCATCGAAAACGTCACAATATGAATCTCAAATATACTCCCAGTATCTCGAGAGATTAAAAAATACTCCCGGTGCAATAACAGGGCTAAGAAGATTTTCAGTACTCACACAATATAAATGCTCCCCCTTTTAAGGGATGGATTTTTACTTTAAGCGCATCATTCAAAATTAATCAGAGAAGACAAAAATGTACGTGGGCAAATACTCCTTCGTAAATAGGACCGTAAAAGACTGAAATGATTTGCCTGAAAGTCTACTATCGACTTTCCCGAAGAGTGTAAAATTATTTAGGGACAGAATTAGAGACATGGTTTAACTTACTTTATTCAAGCTTAAAATTAGTCTTAAAGTATTTGTATATTCAATGTTTCTACTTTTGTGTGTAGACCTAAATACGATACTTGATATGGAAAAGAACCGACCTCCTGTGTAGTAGTGGCTTGCCTATCTACTTCACAACCCAAGGGTTCCGGGTTCGAATCCTGACAAGGGCTTGGATGTTTGTGTCGTCATGGTCCGAAGACCATATAAGACTGCTTGGAGAATTCATACGCTGACCATGTGTCACTCCAAATTCGGAATGACAAGATGACAGCCCGCTTTCGACCCGGTAGGCGCAGGGCCTCAGCGGGCTGTAGAGCTGGAGAAGATTGAAAAAGAAGTATGAACGTTTACACCACAATGGGCTAAGCCCGAAGGCAACATATATTTATCATACCAATAAAAGAATATAAGTTTTTTTGTAACGAAATAAATCTATCTTATAATATACTACGTAGATTGTAATGAATATATGGTGTGATATTAATTAATAATGTTAAAATTTTGTAATAAAAACAATAAACAATTTACTTTAACAAAACGTAAAACATATTTACAATTTTTAATGTTTATTTATTATGCCAGCACTTCTTTCGCTAATAGAAACTACATATATATTTACAAAAATGATTTATATTAAACTTAAAAATTCTAACAGTTATAAGACTAATCTCAGAGTCGCATTTATGGGCTTTCTCATAGAACAGAAAATATTTTACTCTAATCCACTCAGACCTGGCAGCAAACAGAAAATTACAAAGGGTCACAGATGCAGTAGTTTACCTAATTGGCTTAGTGCAGGTTCCAGCTCCTTCCTCGTCCTGTCTCCAGATCGTCACCGCTCTCAGTCTCCTTGATTCCTTCTCGCTACTCTCGACCACCAATCTGTCACCAATGTGTCCACAATCTGTCGCCACCAATCTGATTCAAAAATGTTTCCGCCTGCCTCTTTAAAACATCCTCCCCACTTCTTTAGTATCTATCACCATGGCGGCAGGGATGGATATCCTTCAATAATATTCATGGTTACATGGAAAACACGCCACCAGGTTTCGATTGTCACACAATTTAAGAAACTCCTGAGTTGAGACTCCGCGTCTAGGTTTTATGGCCCAAATGTCAACTGCTGTCCCCTTTGTTTTGTTTCTGCGCCGCCAAAGCCCGAGCAGATGTATTTGTTCGTTATAAGATTTTAAAAGTCATAATGTTACATAGCGACTCGCATTACACCGGTTTCTACACCAACTTGATAGTTTCCTTGTTTTTTCATGTCATTTCCACCCTCACCCTTCACATGCTACAAAGAGTTGAAATTATACACAAAAATTGCCGGAGAAACACTATAAATGTTATTGACGTCACTATTTTTTTTCGGCATTCATATGAGCCTTTATTACATATAAAAGTTCCTCCCCCTGGGGAGGGGGTATGGATGGTAGCCGTGTCATCTCCAAAGTATTTGGTTTTGGGTCGGGAGAAATATGGAAATAAAATTACATTTTTTTCTTGGCTTTCTGGATGTGGGTGGCCACTCGCACAAAAGACTTCCCTTCCCTTTTGTGTGCGAGAGGAACCCATTGATAAAAGGAGTCGCCTTTGAATGTAATTAAGCATAACTGTGTTTTCCTGGTCCAACCCATCTGTTAGGTATGAACTGCAGTTTAATTTGTATTTCGATACCAAACTTCTTCTTTTTTCACATGACGTCCCCTACATCCCCACTATGAATGGGGTTGAAATTGTATGCAAACAAATTAGCCGAAAACGGTATCAAACTATTAAGGAAATAACGGAAGATTATGGATTTTTAAAAATTACCCCCTCTCCTTCCCCGCCCCAAGTGGTTGTAGTTGTGTATTACCCTAATTGTGTTGAGTTCGGTTCGCCGAGAACACCAGCTCACAATTTGATCGAAATTGTTTCATCCGTTAAAGATAGTATGGGGAAGTCTGTTGTACCCCCTTCAAACCCCTCCTCGGGGATGATCTGTAACTTAAATTGCAATTTTTATGTCAGAATTAAAAATCTCGATTGTTTTCTCGTTATTTTTATGTGATACCCTCTATTTCCAGCCCCAAGAAAAATCCCCTTAGGTTATGTATGGGTTTCAAATTATACGCTAGTAGTATCGGAGGAGACACTATCAAATTAATTGATCCAAGAATTTATTTATTTATATGATAAAAATATTGCCCGTTTTTGCTTATTTATAATTTTCCACCCCCTCCACGCCCGCTCCTAGGATTAGTAGCCGAGTCTTACCCCGACTGATGTATACCACGTTCTAGTCTATCAAAACGATATGGTGCGGGAAATATGGAGGGGGAAATGGTATGTTATCCAGGCTGGGGAGATAGGCAACCCGAATGAATGATTCAGATGCAAACGCGCGGATGTAAAAGCAGCCTTCTCATAGTAATTTTTTCTGAAATTTTCGTATTTTCTGCGCAGTTTTCTTAACTTTTCCTTCTTTAAGAATCTTGTACGAGGTATTAGAAAACTTATTAAAAAAAGATGAATGAAATCGGTAAAATAGTTCCCAAGTTATGGAGTGACCAAGAAAATAGGGATTCATTTATAAATATATATATATTAGTATCTTCTGCAATACACCCAAATGAAACATGCACGAAAATTAAACCCTCAAATTTGAATTGAAATACGTTTTACCGTTTCGGAGCCTATTTCAAACTGACAGTCACACACTTCAATTTTATTTATTGGTACAGATAAGAAAGGGATTTTTTTTGGGGGGTAACAGGCTACATGAGGGTGATCCTGAAACAGGCAACTCCCCTTTAATAGCATAGGAAGGGAATTGAAAAGGGGGAGATGCGGAAGGTAGAGCCAGGTAGTCCAAGGTAGCCCAGGGTTAACTAGGGCCCCCGGGCTATGGTTTAAGGATCCTACCCGGTGTTTCACCTAAAGAGATGCAGGGAAAACCCTAGAAAACCTGCATCAGGTAGGTCGGGCATAGGGTACTATTCTCACGCCCTTCCGAATGACGGGAGACGAGTTTGCTGTGGGGACGCAGCATTCCCTTCTCCGTGTCTCCACCAATTTAGTTTCTTATTTTATATATAATACTAGGTATTTCTTTTATTCCGTGTAGCACATGAGAGAACACCGTAATCATTTCTTAACCCCTTGGGAACTTGTTTTCACAGCGCCATCAATGATTAGACTCATTAGCGTATCCTAACGTCCGAGAAAACTATTGAATTGCATATTAAAAGATCGAGAAATACTCGTTGGAATGTGTATCTTCTCAATGTTGGCTATAAACGCGGCAGCGTTTTCTTATCCAAATTACACGTAAAACTTTGTGGAAAACATCTGTGAAATTTCTCCAAATTTTCATTATTTCTTAAACTTATGACCCTCCGATACTGCAATTTTAATTTCCACTATTTTAGCATCGATCGTATCTGGGCGTACATAACGATGATAATGCGAAATGTTTTTCAAATTGAAATTTCTTTATTTCTGTTGGGGCTATATCAATTATAATTGATTTATACAATTCAAAAATGAAGAAAGTGTTTTGTAAGAAGTTAATTTTTCTTTCTGACAGTGCAACAATTTTCCCATTGACCCCCAATTTAAGTCTGAAAATTGTCAGGGTGATGTTTATATCAAGCGCTAAAAAGTCGCTGTCAAAGTTATGTTGCAAACTCTTCTGAACGCGAGAATTCTTTTTATTACGTTATAACCTCTCACTCACTACCATACGTTGGGGTCAATTTCCAACGTCGCACTAGCGCTGAGTAAGTTATTTCTCTTTAGGGTGTGTATTATGCTTTGTAAGATACACCAGATTTTGTGAAGGCAGCTCGGACTAAATATGGGAAAGGGAAGTTAAGGAATAGGTACACAAATTATTTACATTAATTTTACACAATCTCATAATATCAATTCTATTCGCTATAATACATTAATGAACAATTTATCACACACAGCTGATGTTTGTGTTAAAATAGCATTCAAATATTTACATAAGTCCGTGTTGATTAATCTACGAGTTAATGCGCAGGCGCCACAAGTGTGCGCGCTAAGCCGTTAAGTCAAAGAGTCGTAATATTATCTGATCAGTGGTATCTCTACCTTCCAAAGCAATCAGTTTGATTGTTGCGTAAGCGCATACGGCACACGCTCGTAAGCTGCTTGGATTACTTTACAATACAAGTTTATTACTATACATAATATAACATCTCACCCGAATGAGAAATTACATTTGGGCGTGAATTCTTCTTGCAAGATACCCCGGATTCTTTTAAAAGCATTCGTGAACGTAGCGAGGATAAGGAAAGTGCAGGAGAAGAATTACAACAAAATTTCTTAGTTTCTAATTCGTAAAATTATATCTGGAAGTAATTTATTAAAGATTTACAATTAATAGTTACCCTCATTAAGTTACAAAATATGAAAGAGAATGATTTTGTATGAATTATTATTACAATTCTACTTTATACCTGCGGGCGTCACCGTACTAATTAGCATCGACCCGCAAACCAAGTGACAATAAGAGTGATCCTGATACCAGCTGGTTTGGAACACATATTAGCAGGTATAACCTAAAACATTAATGTCTATTATTGAACACAGTAATATATGTTAATCAAGTCAGACTGTTAATGTGACTAATTATGCCATGCCGAGGGCCGCAAGCTCGGAGTCAAATGCACTCAACGAAAGATTTAATTGCGATCAGGGTGATATCGCTACACGCCAAGACAAAGAAAGAAAATGCAAACTTAAAATTAAGCCTTAGCATTAAGGGCAAAGACAAAATATCTCTTTTCCCAAAACATCGCTCTATTCTCCAGCTCAGTGATTTGAAAGTTATATTTCACTTATCTATGTTCTTCACTTACATGAACCTTTTCGGTCCCTGAACACACGTTAGTCACCCGACAGATGAATGAACAACGAAAATGTTAAATTCGTGATCAATGTCGTAATTAGCGATAAATAAATGTATGGTAACAAATTCACTGTTATTATTTATGTTGTGGCAGCAGTCCGACAGAGTCGACACATCGAATCAGCTCGCTCACGTACAGTCCAGGAAACAACGCTGAACTTTCCGGTACCAGCCCGTCAAGTGTCAGGTGCAGGCAGGAAAGTGCGTCCACCCACACGAATCGCGTTCGAAGAAGAAAAGGGGAGTAAGGTGGGCCCCCGCATTGACAGACAGGACCTCGCTCCGGGAACGGCTGCTAACGAGGGAACGCGTACTGTGATGCACGCTGAGTTGGTACTGAATCGGGACTCGCCAGTTGGTGACGATCAGGGATAGATACTTCGACTATTTTGCAACTATCTCCTTAGTAAATGCAACCGTGGCGTCAAACAAAATTCCAACTTGAAAATTTACGACGCCTTCCCCAAAGCCCGTGTGCTCTCGGCGATTGCCGTCCCGCAACTCCTCTGTCGACTCAATAACTTTTGTTAATTTTAGGTCGCAATTCCCAATATCGAAAGTCACAGTTACAGTATAAGTAATGCCACGATTTCACCTTGTTATTTCGTGGCGTAGTCCAACGATCAATCCCGCTCGGCTGCTGCTTGGCGTCAGGACACGTCCAATCCCTTAGGCCGGATGGTCAGAGATGAGACCAGCGGACACGATCGCCTCCAAGATCACGTTCAGGACTCTCTCGGCTCACGGGATGATTCTGGAACGGCAAATGCTGCGGACGTCCCACCGTGACGTAGGCGAATCGAATTAGTAGGTACTCTTCGGTACTCACCTAGTATTCTTGATTTAAAGCCTATACTCTCGCACTTTACTTTTACTGGGCCTATATCTGCTCGCACTTCGACTATAAACAATTTTGCTGTATCTTCAAACGTTTGTTACATACGACGCCCCGAACCAGAAACAACTTTCCTTCTCCTCAAAAATACGTCTATCACCCACGACGCCCCGAACCAGAATGAAATCTCTAACGGAAAAACAATGTAGCAGCGCAACCAAAGCATAAACGTATCGTTTCCCGGAGTAAACGTGACGCTCGCATCTCCGTGGCTAATAGGCGTTCTTTGATAACGGAAAGCCTTTACGCGTATTGCTACGTTGACAAATCTACAATTAAAACAATAACGAAAACTAAAAAATAATGATAGCAATAATTTCGTCAATAAAAGATTAGAAAAAGGGGTGTAATCCTCGTTCCATGTAACGGGATGTTACAACGTATTGAACAATTATAAAATTTCAAACTAAATAAATACTTTAAAGAAGGCAGAGAGTTTAAGAGTTAAATAATGATCTAACAATTCATTGTTTTTAAAACAATTAAATTAAATTAAATATCGTTTCTCTTTAAATCTCAAAGTCATCCATTGTGCCATTCAATAGTTGGTAACTTCTGTATTTAAACATTCCTTTGCTTAGAATTAGCAGCATGAAGAAAAGAGAGATTTTTGGAAACACCTCCAACTTTTTTACGCAAGAAACAGAACGTCCAATTTCAAGCCAGCACTCGAACCCGGGACATCTGCGGTGCGAGGTCGTGACGTTAATCTCTTCACCATGAGCTCGGCTTTCTCCAATTTGCACCTCAGAGTTTAAACTTTCCTCCTTGCTGTTCGTATCTGCACATTTGGGTCTAGTTGCGAATAAACGGTGATAGTAACCTTAGATCGATGGCCTTGAGGCAGACTCCGTTATTATCATCGCAAGATGATGCCGACCCTTCAAAGTGCATCTCCTGGGCTCATTAAGGATAACTAGTTCTACACGAATCAGCAATAGCAGCCAGCACGGTCCGCCGTAACTAGTAGGGTTCACATACCCAGGCCAACCACTGTCAGCAAGCGACCAAGAGCTGAATTCAAGACACCTGAAAACGGCTCGCTACTGCCCTTCCACACCGTGAGCAGCTGAAACAGGAACGCCCATGAGAAGGACTTTTTTAATTACGAAACCTTTCGTCCGAAGATAATACAGTTTTAATTACATGTTATATAGATATTTATTCATTGAATAAATTGACATGATTGCTTGAGGAAATGGTAAATTCCATTGACAATCAATTTAAAGGCGAGAGAATCGACATAGCTGTGAACATAATTACGTTATTGTAGTTGATAACATTTGATTGACTTAGTGTTGGCAGTGAATATTAATAGAGTTTAGGGTAGGAGGGGGAATCAGATAAAGAGAAGTAAAGGAATAGTTGTTTGAAGAACGGAAAATGAGATGCTGAGAGAGAAATTATTGTTAGGTTATACCGGAGTGAGAGAGTGGAAGGATATAGTCTATTGGTAGTTTTCGTTTGAGTCTGCGGTTGTGTGGAAGTGGATTTCTATGGAAGATGGCTATGGTGGCATTGGAGTGATTGATGGAGCTTTTGATTAAGGAGGATATGCATGTTTTTATTGTGGTGGAGATCAGTTGAATGGATGCCATTATGAATTACCGAGTTTAGAAGATACCAGGGGGAGTTGGAAATGATTGTAAGGATTCTGGTTTGAATTTTATCTGAATTAGAGTCGGCGGTAGATCCCCAAATGGAGCATGCGGATTTGGGAGAGGTAAAGGAGTCTTTTGGTGGAGATGGAAATTAGTGCGTTTCTGTTGAGGAGTGGATAGAGTTGTTTTATTTTGGTGTTAATTTTACATGCAAGGTGGGTAAGATGGGGTTTCCAGGAAAGAGAAGGACTTACAGATAAGAGTTTCTGCATTCGCATTATCTCCCACCTCTCCCCCTCCTGATCAAGCCAGTGGCAGTTACTCAAGGCGGTCATTGAGTCGCTTTTGGGAGACTAAGATGTCGAAAGGACGGAAGCTGAGTCCTAGTGGCTGCAATCACCGTCATAGGGCTTTGGATTCTTCAGCGGGGTTCTGGTTTTCAGTCCTTTTAGCATCGGATGATGAAACCGCCTAGCCATAGACATCCGCTAGCCTTGCCCATTCTGCTGGAAGGATGAAGAACTAGCTTGGGGGCTCGATTTAATGGAACGGAAAGTTTCATGGGCGATTTTATGGCAAGAGCAACTCCTCCCTGCGAAGTCTCACTGAGCACGTTAAGCTATAGGAGCAATGTGCTCGGCTGAACAATGCCGCCCCTCGGGATACGTAGTGGTCTGTCCTCAACGGACTCAGAAGCCCGCCTGGTGGTGGCTTTTCCAGGTCCCAGGCCAACCCACATTGGACTTGGACTAGAAGGGTACTGGTTTCGAGGACATACTTTTCTTCTGGCCTTTTCCAGGGTAGCAGAACCCTTTTGGCAGGGAGTTTGGGATCTATATATCCCCATTGATCTCTTCTAAACAATTCTGGTTGAAACCAAATCAAACATGTTGGATTAAGTTTTCGTTTCTGGTTACGAGTTGTCTGTGTGTTAGTGGTGAAACTACGCGCTACTGACTTCATAGATCCTACGCTTAGTTCATTGTTTGGTGCTAACTGCACGAGGCTCGTTCAAGAACTAAAATAACTTCAGAATTAAAAAAACCAAAATGTCCAGCCAATTATTGTATAATTTATATATTATACATAGTCACCTAAACTTGCAGCTTTCGGCCACTAGGGCCATAGTCATCAGTAATATAAAATACAATATAAAACAAGAAGTTCAAATCAATAATAATGCAACGTACAATTCAACCCTGTTTTTATTGCCCACTTGTTGAAAAATGTAACGCTCGCATTGGTCGGCTGGAGTTTATATACTGGCCAAGCAGCCAGTGCATGCATGCTAGTGTCAATTAGATACTTATAATATGATATAATAACCTTACAACTTCTTTACAGTCTTTTAAGAATGTACATTAACAGTGTTGCAAAATATTGCATTAATTAACCTCAAGTGTATTCGTTATAATTACAACATTAGTTCAATTTGTCGAGTAGCCATATAAAATTATAAACAATTATTAACCTTTCAACTTCTTTATAGGTTTTTACATTGATACAATTATTCATTAAATTCCACATCATTATTTATTCAGATTATATATACTTTGTATACGTTAATTTAATGTTCCAAGTGGTCACATTATGTTCCACAACCAGATTTCTTTCTTTCTCTCTATTTTATTTATAAAACGAAGTATACTATTACGTTATTTAATTCGAACTTCCACAAGTATTTTGATTGCTAAATATATATATATATATATATATATATATATATTGTAATATACTTTTTTGTGTATAAAACATTTATTAATTTAAAGTACAAATATGATCAATTTTAATATTTTTGTTTATTAATTTAAGTGAAGACACGGGCTTAATCTCGGGGATTTTGGGTCTCTCAAGAGATGGAGTATGCATTAGCTGAAAATAGAAAGAAAAATCATTGAATGTTATTTATCCAGAGCAATGAGCAAGTTTCACAATTTTTATATCGCTTACCCACAATTACTGGCCCAACAAACATCCACCTCTCGAATGTTTGTGCGTCTTTGGCTATCTGCTCTCTGGTTCAATCGTCTGCCTTCTGCGCTCTGCTCCACTCGCCTCCCTTCTGGGGTCTGATCACTCGCCTGCCTTCTGCACTCTGCTCCACTCGCCTGTCTTCTCGGGTCTGATCCAATCGCCTGTCTTCTCGGGTCTGATCCAATCGCCTGTCTTCTCGGGTCTGATCCACTCCCTCTCCTCTCCTCCACTCGCCTGTCTTCTCCCGTCTGGGTCTGATGCACTCGCCTCCCTTCTGGGGTCTGATCACGAGCCACCCATCGGCTTCCCTTATAAAGCTTCTGACGGGAATTCCCCTATTTCTCAACATTTCGGGGTTCCCCGCCCTCATTTTTCCCGCGGGGGTTCACCATCGTCATTTTTTATACAGGCAAGGCGGGCCTCCCCCGCGGGGAAACACCATCTTTCGGCCGACTAGCCATTGTTGTTGGCCTCATAACGCCACAACGTTACAAAATCCTCCTTTTTATCACAATATATATATATATATATACAACTAATTGTAACTATACTACACACACACACACACACACACATATATATATATATATATATATATATATATATATATATATAGCTGCTAGAGGAGGTGACTAATGCAGCAAACGTCGCAGTAGAGACCATCAGGCGATGGCTCCGAAACAGCGGCCTTACGCTAGCTGAACAGAAGACGGAGGTCGTCCTAGTAACGAGTAGGAAGAAGAAGGAAGATATCACCGTGAGAGTGGGGAACCAGAAGATAGTTTCCCAGCCATGCCTCAAGTACCTAGGAGTATGGGTCGACTCGAGGCTGACTTTCGGGGAACACGTCAGGAGGACAAGTGCCAAGGCAACGACGGTTGTCAGGGCCCTGGCTAGACTAATGCCTAATACAGGAGGACCCCGACAAAGTCGGAGAAGGCTACTAGCGGCTGTCGTCAACTCGGCCCTGCTATACGCGGCCCCCATCTGGGCGGATGCTTTGAAGACTGAATCGTCCAGGAGGAAGATCGCTGGAGCTTACCGCACAAGCGCGCTAAGAGTCGCCAGCGCGTTCAGGACCGTCTCCTACGATGCAGTGTGCGTCATCGCCGGAATGAAGCCCATAGAACTGGAGGCAGAAGAGTGCAAGCGGCGATTCCACCGAGCCCGCCTCAATGCCGAGTTAGACAGAAGAGTCATCGCGGCGGAAGAAGGTCGAGAAACCATCAGATCCTGGCAGGACCGCTGGGATCACTCTGACAAAGGAAGATGGACATACCGGCTGATTCCCGACGTAGGAATGTGGGTCAACAGGAAGCACGGTGAGCTGAACTACAACCTCACTCAGTTCCTGACGGGACACGGATGCTTCAAGCAATACCTGAAGAGATTCGCCATAATAGAAGATGAAATGTGTCCAACATGCACGGAAGAAGTGGAAGACGCGGAACACGTTTTCTTCGTCTGCCCTCGCTTCAATGAAGAAAGAGCAGCATTACAGGAGCTTCTCAGACGTCGAGTGAGGCCTGAAGATATAACGCCGTTTATGCTTCAGGACCAAGAAAGCTGGGACGTAGTGTCACACTTCGCTACGAAAGTTCTGGAGAACCTACGGAGCGAAGAAAGACAGCGTCTAGAAGCCAACGAGTGAATGTGCTTATAAGTGCCTTGTCGTGAGTGCGAGCGTTTATTAAGCGTAAGTGAGAAAGCATATACATCCGAGTGAATGCGTGTGTAATAGTTGTAGCGTGTCAGTGAATCTTGTGTAAGTGAGATAATGTATAGTTTGCATCTTCGATGAGAAGTGTTAACGGACGCTAGTAATAGTTAGGAATAGCTATACTATAGTTTTATTGTTATCTAATAATTATATACCTATGTGCGCCCATTGGCAATCCAACCCCTCGTGAAGTAATGCCTAACGGCGGTTCCGCGAGGAGGTACTTTGTAAAGGGAGGTGGTTTTTAGTGGGTAAAAATCCCACACACCGTGTAACTCGGGTTTCACGGCGTCTTTTGAAGATTTTCCCCTACCCTCGAAAAAATATATATATACATATATATATATATATATTAGAGTAGTCTAGTTAGTAATAATATACAGTGGACAGTGTGCACGGCACCATTACCCCCGGCGAAGTAATGCCTGACGGTGGCCGCCGGGAAGTAAGAAAGGAGACTGACGGGGGTGGGAGTTTAGTGGGTAGGAGGTTTCTGCCTGAGTCCCACATAACCTCTCCGGAGATATGCGTAAATGCATTCTCCCCCTCCTTAACAAATATATATATATGAGTAAAATCTATGATTACTTATTGTTTTGAAACGAGTATTTTTATATTATTCCAAATAGGATAATAAGCTGCGTCGATCTTTCACCCCGTCGAAGCTCTACAGCGGACAGATATCAGAAACTCTACCTTGCCTTGAGGCTATTTTTTCTCTCGTCAATGTTTCTCGTTCCTGGAATTTTAGTGAAAGCTACCCAATACAAAGGCTCGCACAGCAGAGGTCCCGTATTTTTAAGAAAGACTCTTTTTTGTACCAGGTGTTTTAGAAACATACACTCCTTTACTTAATTAATTAGCCTTGTTACATTAATAAATAAAAGTAATTGCATCATATTTTAGTATAATTTTAAAAAAGTTAGAATGTTAAAATAATCAGAAGCAATAAATATTATTTTAGTAAATATATAATATTAAATAATATATAAAAAATTAGAGGATGACAACATAATACTAAAGAGACCAGGAATGGAATTGAGATACTATATTTTGGGTACCCCAAAACAAAAGGGTTAATAAATGCTTCGAAATGTACATGATGACTAACGAATCCGTATTTCAGGTCCTCTGACATGAACAATGAAGTTATGATCCCAATCAGGTCCCCTTTGAGAGTTGGGAACGGGTTAGGAAGTTTTCTATTAAAACAGAAAGTTGCCGAAATTGATCTGTATTTAATATTTGTGAGCTCGCAAAGATTATTGTTAACAGCTCCGACATTATTTTTTTAGAAATTGAACATTTCTTGGATGTGACTCGCTCGGTCGGATATTCCGTTTAACGTTAATTGCCCCATCACAGTCTAAATTTACAGGAATGAGATCTTAAATAATACAGGGCTACTTTCGGTTTTCAATGTTTCTTCCGCGAATAATATTATTTATTTTTTACTCATGGGTGGATTCATCCCAGAAATGGCCGGTTCTTGCTCCTGAAGCTGAAACCACAAAGAACTTTACGATTTCACAATATAAACTAATCTAAGTATGAGAAAAATGTATACCCATGGATGGTATCACAGACTACAACGGAACGGATTGTCTTTTGACGTATCAAATTCACGGAAGGGAAAAATGTTGACAGCACCAGGAATCAAACCATGTTCGCCCGATTTCCAGACTGACCCAGCTATCCTGGGCGACTTTATCCAGACGAAATTCGTCCGAAACTTTAGGAACCACATTCTTTCATATAAAAAATAGCAATACATACCATATAAAGTGTACACTTATAATATGGAACGTGTACTATGTTTTTGTCTATTTTACTATGTGTTTTTAGATGAAAGTAATGTATTATTGAAAGAGAATGAAATTAAATTAAGGAGAGTTTTATTTTCAAATATTACCAAAATAGTTACTTTGGTATTGATTTGATACATCATTTACAACGATGTAAGCTCTCAAGTACGTCATCAATAATTTTTCATGCCCGCTTCCGGATTTAGATGTATCAAGAATCCTGATCACTTTTCACATCCGATATTTGCTGACAGAGCGTCAAGTCACGAGTATATTCAATTGATTATCCTATTCAAACGAATCTATTAATATATTTGTTTCCTGGTGTCTTCGTTAGCTGCTAACAAAGTGTAAATTCTGCAACATCTGATGATGACGAATGACAGACTCTGTCAACAAAAAATATCTACGGATGTGTTGCAGATTATTGACAGTGTTGCCATGTTTATTTTCAGATGAGGTTTATCGCATAATGCTAGGATTTAGGATTCGTAACATCCGATCCGCGCGCTATCATTAAACATGTTCGTGATGGTACTAAACATCTAGTGTGAGTTAATATACTGTTCTTCTTTGCAGTAAAGGTAGGGAATGGACCAGTGTATCTGGACATGTTGAACGTATTTACCCTCATATACACGACTTGCAACCCAACAACATATTTCAACGAGATGGAGCTCCCCTCAAATTCCTGAATACGAAATTTCCCAATCATTGTATCTGCCACGGTGTACCTATTGTTTGCAACCGCGTTCTCCCGATGTTAACCCGCTTGATTGCTTCTTGTGGAGAGATTCCTGAAGGGCCGCGTGGGTGCGGCAAAAGTGAACGATATTTCCATTTTCAGTGATGTGAATAGTATTCTTGTGGGGTTTTAAATGGTAGTGTACACACTGGTCCGGCGCCTCTGTGCTGACTATAACAGTATTATTATTATTACACTTATTGAATATATTATTCACAAATTAAGTCTCTCAAAGTTAATTTACAGCACATACGTCCATCTCATTCGCCTAAACATATTCCTCTCCGTCGTGGAAGATATTTCCTCTCAACGGTTATTACTGAACTTCTTTACTTTCAGAATTATCACTGTTTAATTGACGTCATTGCTGTTAGTTCTTCGCATAAATAACAAATCCGCAACCAGCTAAAATCTCATTTGCGGGAAGCAATAGACTCAAAACGTCAGAGTAAATAAAATAAACAATTGATATATATTGGCTGCGACGGCAAAATAACGCCCGCTTACCGCCTATCCTCATTCTTATAAGCTTTCCGCTTCGTAAACAATTAAAAAATTCTCTCAACATTTTCTTTCATGGCAAAGCTTAGAGCGTAACATAGCTCCATAATTAGTATATAATGATTATTTGCATTTTTCAGAACAATGTTTATTTGAATAAATCATTTACGAGTATATATTTGGGGGGGGGGGTTACAGGCTACATGGGGGTGATCCTGAAACAGGAAACTCTCCTTTAGTAGCATAGGAAGGGATTGAAAAGGGGGCATTTGGAAACTAGAGCAAGATAGCCAAGGGTTGACTAGGGCCCTCGGACTGTAGATTAAGGATCCTACCCGGTGTTTCAACTAAAGAGATGCAGGAAAAATCCTACTAAACCTGCATCAGGTAGTTCGGGCTGTTGGGTACTATTCTGACGCCCTTCCGAATGACAGGAGACGAGGTTGCTTTAGGGTCTCTACCAGTTTTAGGAGGCCGTTGGCCGACTGATTCAATGGGATTAGCAAACAACTCACCGTATGCCTAGGGTCTTCGACCCCGGTACATACACTTCCTGAAATAGATGAAGGTGCCTCGGTATGTGAGAACTTTGAAAAACCCAGATAAAGTACGAGGCATTTCCAACGGACTCAGGAGAACCCTGAAGTCAATCTGGAGAGAAATCCCTGCGAGAGAAAACTCCCAAAAGCATTCACCCTAAATTCAATTTAGATTTTATACATTTTTATGTGAAACGCTCGCAATCACATCTGCCAGCAAGTATCCACTCTCTCGCAGCGATAAAACATACTTCTCTCCCATCTTCTTAGACACAGATAAAAAAATACCTTCCATCTGCAAGATAACAATTACATGTACCAATTAATGTGTTCCTTAACCCAAATTACAGTTCAACACAGTGAAAGGGAAACAAATTTATCATACTATATAATCAGCTACCAAAAAAACGAACCCAAAGTTTCTCAACTTCTTGCATCTTCTTTCATCTTCACTTTAACCCCTGTCCTTATGTTTTTCATTCGTTTTAACTGTTTTACCTCCGTCATGTCGTCACTACTTCCTTCGTTTCGTACTCCAGTGTCGAAATTGCTTCTACTCAGTTCCAACTTACTCCATTCCTAGTTTCACCTGTCGTCACAAATGTTCCTAACATGGTCATATAAGAAAAACTCCCCTATTGCACTTGAATTTACCAAATATATCTGCGTTAAAATACTTCAGTATTTAACAATTGATGCTTCTTCTGCTTCCACCAACACCTGTTTTCTAGCATCGTCCTGATTTCCTCCCATAGTCCTTCCGAACATTACTTTGTTGACATTAATTGTGCACGAATCTCCTTACTCTGGTGTAATCGGTTAAATACACGCCCACTCATCACAGATTGTACGGAGCAAGAATTGAACCAAGCCGAAAACATTTTTTTTATTATTAATAGAACTATTTTGTGTGCTACTTTATGAACTGTTTTTTTTCGAGGGCAGGTTACTATCACTATCACAGGGTCCGCACTGGATAGTAGTGAGGGATTCTAAGCACTAAAAACACTTGCCTTTCCAACGATGACTATCTTCCTGTGGGTTAGACATTACTTCACAGGAAGCAGTCGTAGCGTCAAGCTCTCTCTGTGTCCTTTAAACATAATTATTTCTCTCATTTTCGAAATTTCGTAATATTTGAATTACTGTTGAGGCATATGCGCTTACTTTATTCCAGATATTAGGTGAATGCATGCCCTGAATGTGGAGTTAATGAGACACCAGAACACGTGTTTTTCAGTTGCTCGAGATTTTCATATGGGAGACGAGCATTAGAAAGTGATATTGGAACCTCAATAACACCAGATAATTTGGTACCCAATATGCTGCTCTCACGTAATACCTGGAATAAAGTAAGCGCATATGCCTCTACAGTAATTCAAAGATTAAGAAATTACGAAAAAGAGAGAAATAATAGTGTTTAAAGGAGACAGAGAGAGCTTGACGCTACGACTGCTTCCTGTGAAGTAATGTCTAACGACGGTCCCACAGGAAGATACACAGCCATCGTTGAAAGGGAGGTGTTTTTAGTGGGTAGAATCCCACACTACTATTCAATGCGGACCCTGAGATAGTGTCTTTAGAAGTGTGGTGTTCATTGTTTACACCATCAAAAATATTGTTGTAATCAAACAAACAATAACAATAATAATGAATTTATTATTAATAGAAATATAACTCAAATTAAGTTATAATATAAAACATATAAATTTACGATATCAATTTAAATTATTAGCTCAGTCGGTAAAAAGCAAAAATAATACTCTACGCAGCTTCTTAAATTGCTGCTCCAGGGAAACGCGGGTGACGAACGATATGGTTGAAAATTATAATCGCGAATCAGACGAGAATGGTTTGGTGGAAAAACCGAGTAAATGCCGTTACCAGATGTCAACGCCTGATGACGTCGTTCTTCGTTCTTGTTCGTATGCCGGTTGTTCCTTTCCTGGGTCACGTCTTCTTCATATTAAGATTCTCTAGCGCCTCTCCTTCACCATCAAATGTTGTCTTTTTATTTTCTGTACTCCCACCAAATGAATCTCCTCTCTTAAATGTGCAGAAACTAAATTTTATACATGTCGCCTTGTTCTGCCACTGCTTCGTCTCTCTCCTGCAGCCTCTCTCCTCCAGCCTCTCTGCAACAACCGCTGCCTCCAGCCTCCCTGCACCAACTGTTCTCAAATCTCGTCCAGGCCATCAATAATGTTGACGTTTTCCCGCCCACTCGGCCCCACCAAGCCATTGTCGTCTTCCGTCCTGTATACGTAAATAACAAAACTAAATTATTTTTGCTTTACCCGACTGTAAGGGTCATGAATCACCACATATTCCCCCTGTTTTGGAAAAAAATTATTTTGTTTAAAAAGTCCTCTTATTTGAGATATCACCTGTCCTAAATCACAATCACTTCACAATTTGTTCACTTTTTTTTTTCAGTTCGTATAACGCAACGGCATTTCTGGTTCCATTTTCGTAAAACAATATACTCTCCCTCATTCATTCAACTTTCATCCTGGGGGCTGATAAAAGCTATGGAAATTATAAATCTATATTTTACATACACTATTTCAATAATAATAATACTGCCTACAATTATTATATATATCATTATAATTGGTCAAATTAATAATCACAAAATAATTTTTTAACACATCTCAATTAATACATTTTTATGCCATTTTGTTTACACTTTTTTTTATAAGTCTCTATCTAAACAGTTTATAAATGAATTTACTTAAATTTATTTGATCTTCCGTGAGTTTTGTGATTTACTGAAATGTACACCCCTGTTGTCGGCGCGTGCCGTTTGTTTATACCTGCTCGCTCTTGAGTTTGCTCATTTAACACAAACAAGAAACTGTTTCTCGACCGAGCTTCTTTCCTCTTTCACCGTAATAACAATTTACCAATTGGTAACTTTTAAAATCATTTTCTGCTTTCAAGGAAAATACCGTGAATTCCTCTTTTGTTTTCATACTTCGAGCACCTGAAAACATTCGGATCTCATTTAAAGACCGCCCTTTTATGTTCTCATTTACTTTTTCATTACTGTACTCAATGTTCGCATCACATTCTTGATTCTCAATGTCCATTCTTTGAATAAATCCGTTTTCCTTCCGTACATTGTCAGTACATAATTCTACCATTATTTCTTTACCATCCTCTACGTTTCTCAAAACTCCCCAATTATCTTTCTCCTCACATTCCTGATCCTCAATGTCAGTTCTTTCAATAAATCCGTTTTCCTTCCGTACATTGTCAGCACATAATTCTACCATTATTTCTTTTCCATCCTCTACGTTTCTCAAAACTCCCCAATTATTTTTCTCCTCACATTCCTGATCCTCAATGTCAGTTCTTTCAATAAATCCGTTTTCCTTACGTACATTGTCACACATTAATACAATATTTTTATTGATTTCTCCCTTACACGCATTGAATTGAGTATTAATTTCGTCCATCCTTTTAGATAGTGTGTCTAATTTTGCCTCCAATTTAGATGAATTATTTGTACAGACTCGTGACAAATTTGCCATCAATCTTGCTTCCATGTCTAATAATAATGCCTCAAATCTCGTCATCATATCACCTTGCACTTTGCCTACGTCATTTGCGTCACCTTCCTCAATAATACCTTGCATCTGGACATTATTAACATTACTTGGCTCCATTTTTCGCCCCGACCTTAACAACATGTAGTATGAAACGGAAAACAAAAGAAATTTAAGTAAATTCTTGGGGTCACAATCACACACAGAATTATAAATATAAACATGCACACTAGAGAGTATTTCAAACTTTTAATTATAACCAATCTCGTCAAAATTACAATTTAATTTGAGTTATTTGCTTTTTCAATTCAACTCGAGCCAACAAGTTGGGCGCCATTTTGTGGTGTTCATTGTTTTCTCTCGAATAATTCTCGGTACCCCGTTCGTCGTATCCTCACAAAACTTCGACGTCGTAGCCTCACAGATGTCTCGCCCCTGTTCGTTGTTCTAGACCACTCGATGGCTCGACGAATGCAGCATATTAATTCTCCACTGTTCAATATCCGTCATCATATTCACCAAACTCCTGCCATGCTCGTTGTTCGATGCCCCAACGTTGCGGCGTCAAATGTAGCAGATCCGTCGTTCCGCCGACACAACCTGCTTCTCCAATCACTCCATGACGACTCCCACCAAATGAATCTCCTCTCTTAAATGTGCAGAAACTAAATTTTATACATGTCGCCTTGTTCTGCCACTGCTTCGTCTCTCTCCCGCAGCCTCTCTCCTCCAGCCTCTCTGCAACAACCGCTGCCTCCAGCCTCCCTGCACCAACTGTTCTCAAATCTCGTCCAGGCCATCAATAATGTTGACGTTTTCCCGCCCACTCGGCCCCACCAAGCCATTGTCGTCTTCCGTCCTGTATACGTAAATAACAAAACTAAATTATTTTTGTTTTACCCGACTGTAAGGGTCATGAATCACCACAGAAGATTTTCACCTGCCCTCGCAAAAAAAACATATTAGGTGAAAGCAGCATATTGGGTACCAAATTATCTGGTGTTATTGAAGTTCCAATATCGCTCTCTAATGCTCGTCTCTCATACGAAAATCTCGATCAACTGAAAAAACACGTGTCCTGGCGTCTCATTAAGTTCACATTCAGGGAATTCAGGTGAACTATCTATGGCAAACCTGTAGAAGTATGCCCTGAAGCAACCGTGATCAGTCAAGAGTTGAGTGAGATATTAATTCACTTCTCCGTGTTTCCGGTCAATCCAGTCCTTAATTGGTCTTATTAACGTATGGGTCCATCGGCCCTTATTGGACTCATCCCAACGACGTTGCCATTCTTAATATGTTTTGAGCCTCTCAACTCTCTTGCCTTCCAGACCTCTGTTTGTTTGTAGTCTTCGGCACTCATGTCTACAGGAGGCAGAGTTATTATAATCCACTAATTTTTATATTTATATTTATTTAACTCAGAAACTAAATTATTAAACTCAAGAATGAAACAATCACAAACGTACACCAAATCAACGACTACCTGTACCGCAGTTAACAATTACACATTGCATCGGAAATAAATAACTTCTCCCAATTAAAATGGCACAAAATCAGTATCATTTAAAAAAAATTCACGTAAACATTCTATATTTTAAACGAAAGCACTCTAAAATGAAATTTTAGTGCTAGTAAACATTGTTCAGTAAAAGCTTATTTTTCTTCAATGCAAAAAAAATATGAGTGTAGTTGTTAACCATTTTATTATTCTCCTTAGTCTTTGAGCGCAGTATAATATGAAAGAAGTACCATTTACTCACAAAATAATGTGTTGCCATAACGCAGAAATGCGTTACAATAACAGTGAAGTAAAGCATAAAATATTAATTAAAGCGTGTCTAGTGGTTTATTTAATTTTTAAATTTTCGCTTAAAAATACAATTAAACTACACCTGCTATCTTGAGATAGCGGGAACTTAATTACTGCTAAGTTACACGTAAACATGTTTACATTTCGTCACTTCAAATACAAAGAGTTCAAATAGCTGTCCGAAAATCAATCATTATGCGAATATACTTTTTAATTAAATATTTGAGTAATATTATAATTAGAAATTAGTGGATACGAACATAGTAATTGGGGTACGAACAATTAAATTTGAAATACAAAGAAAATGAATATTGTGTAAACTGTGTTGTATATTGTGTACAGTATGTAATGTAGCATATGGTTTTAATTTTATTAATTCTTTAAATTAAATAATTTTTTACTTATTCTTGCTTGGATTGGATTAATGGGAATTTCTGGGGCGACAGCAAAACAAGGCAGCAAGGAACTAAATCTCGAAGTTATTTTTGGTTGATTTCCTCGATTCCTGGTTCCGCGGAAAATATTCGGCGGGCGGCAGATTGCTAGACAAACAATAAAAAACCCAATAAGAGTGTCACTGAAAATTTATTTAATGCCTTTAAGATGAAGGATAATACAAGGAAAAATATGCTGGCATTCATACTGTAGCACTCTGAATGCCTAACGCTACAAAAAAGATCTATTCAAATTGATATATTTTAAAGTTTGTGAAAATAAAAAAAGTAAAGATGGAGCAAATTATAAATGTACTATAAATATAATTTTATTTCTTGGATAATGAACTATTTTATTATTCAATTTACCTTTTTTTATATTTCTTTTCCGTTTAGCGATGTTGTTGTAATCAGACCTGACCTAATGTACCCCCCTCCCCAATACTAACCTATCCTGAGAAATTCTTTTCATTTTTACATAACTACCAAATCCCACATCCTCCCGAATCTAATTAGCGTTTTATATCTTTGGCCTCCCTCTTCTGTTCTTACCCTCCATATCTCAATCTATCCCTTCTCTAGGTCAAATTCCTCCATATTGTTTTCTCTTTCCCCTATTCTGTTTCGAACTTCCTCTTTCCTTCTATAGCAACACATTTGGAAAGATTTTATTCTTTTCCTTTCTTCACCTCCTACCGTCTACGTTTTCCGCTATATAATGCAACACTCCATACGAAAACTTTTAGCAATGACTTCTTAATATTCACACTAATATTACCCGTAAGTAAATTCCTCTTTTTTGCGAAAACCTTCCTTGCCTGTGGTATTCTACTCTTTATGTCTACTATACTTCTACCATCCCTAGTTATTACGCTTTCCAAGTAGCAGAATTCCTTAATTTCCTTCAAAATATCCCTTCCCAATTTAATATCCTTTCTTATTCCACTATTTCCCATTCTACACTTCATCAATTGGTTCTGGTATGAAAGTTTAACGATAGAGTTTGCTAATTAAAGTGGTAAATGTTACCGTGCATTAAAATTCATAGAAAAATTTAAACATTGAAACTAATAAATGTCAATTTAATTGTTCTAGAATAATGATTTTGTAATGATTAGATTTGTTGCCGCAATATTTACTTTATCTTTACACCGGCAGCAGCCATCTTAATAATTTTAAACTTTATTATTTGATTTAAGAGACTGATATGGAATTACAAAAGTACATATTATAGTACGAGAAGTTATACGTCTGTTTTGAATTAAATGAATTAATGAGACGAGCTATAAAAAACAGTTTTTTTTGCATAAGTCGACGTTTTGGTACCTCTTTGTACCCTCTTCAAGATAAAAATTCTATAAAACAATATTGAATATGAGACCATAGAAGCCACAAAATTATATGATGAAAAAAAACAATAAAAGCATGTAAGTCACTCACCAATCTTTTAAACAGGACAAGCAAATAATTAATCCTAAATTGGTTAACTAATTGCTCACAAGCTAGTAATATCTATTTCTTCCGAGGCACAGAGAGGTACATAAACACTAAAAAACTTCATGTTGTCGTCATCCCTCTATGGGTATTTATGACCCATTGACCTTGAAAAATTTCCCTCGTAAAAAGAATGCTAGCCTGTGACTTAACATTTATTAATGGTTCATAACAGATAAGAATCCAGAAAAAGACAATTTACTTAATCTTAAAATGGTAGGTCAAGCAAAAGTAGTGAAACAAAAAAAATTAATATAAAATTGAAAAAATAAGTATGTCGACTTCTGTTCTAAGTCACAATTACGTAGTTATATAATAACAAAAATTAAACTAAACAGAACGTTTTGATGGAAAATTAACAGATGAAAATGTGTAAAAAAGAGATAACTATTAGTAATCTAAGTTTAGTTTATGGTGAAAGTAATAGGCGGTCATAAAAACTGCTCAATGTAGAAGTATCAATTTGTGTATTGTGGCTGTGGATTTAATAAATAACATTTCCGAAATGTTGCGTTTATGAAAGTTTGGTTCAATGTCCAAAATTTCTATATTATCCCAAACGAAATCATGGTTTACATCTAATTTATGATTGCTGATCACATTTTGATTTGTTTTATTATAATTATTTTTGTATTTTTAAATTATAATTTCTAGTGCTCGTTTAGTTTGTTCTACATACCAAAATTATTTTGTCCGCAATTAATTTTGTAGATGATATTGTCTTTTACTTTCTTGGATCCTATATTTACCTCGTTTGATGAATTCAAATTTATTAACAATTTTTAAGTTGACTTAAAAATTGAATTTGGTAAGTACTCCTTTCAGATTTTCGCTAAGTTTGCCATGATAAGGATGAGTCTCACATTACCTAATTATGCAACAATAAATAAAAACTCTGTTAAGGTCGTCTCATTATTTCAAACACTATAGTCTTTAAAATTTATATTTTAATAACAACATAAAAGATAAGTTTCGTTCTTTAATGGGAAAATATGATGAAATTACCGACTATACAAACAAAAATAAATTTACTCTTATGATGCTCAAAATATCGTGATCGTAATTATTTTTAAATGTAGACTACTGTGACGCTAACAACATTTTCACGTCTCTGACATGTATTTTTTCCAATACTTTCTGGGATCCGTGTGGTCATATTGCTACTGCTCAACCAGTGGTACACCTTTATCCTCGTCTGTTCAGACAGTCATCACGTTCCAGGAACAAGGTCCGACTTCTTGTCGGTTAACTTTGATCTTATTCCATTTTTCATTTAGTTTTTGTTTACAGCAGCACCAACTTCTAAGGTCATTAGCGACTCTACGATATTTGGGGTACTTACATCTATGTAAGGGGACCATTGTATGGTTACTCAAACAACACAACATCGAAGCTGATGCCAGGATTCACACCCAGGATCTCTGTGGTACGAGGCAGCGACGCTAAACCACTACACCACAGAAGGTTCTTATTCTCTTCCCTTGGACTGAAATCGGGAAGTTCAACTAGTAGTTAATCAGCTAAATATAAGCTTCAATGTCTTTCTACTTTATCTCCACCAATGAAAAACTTCTCTCCAGGACCATTGAACAAATTTCATTCTTCAATAACCTTACACTGCAAGTACAGTATTGTCTAACTTCTTCTCCTTCCCGACTACCACACAATTTCTCTTGCTTCCTTTCTGTAGATCATTTCAGGATCTCGCTGAGCCAATCTTACAACTACTATATTTTGAACTCTCGATGGCAATGAGAATTGAATCATTGCCTTAGAATCTCAATCTTTTATTTAGAAATTCGCGCTAGTTCTGATTACGGAACTAATGGAACGCAAATTCTTCTTGGAGTCTGATTTCCTAATAAAAATTAGTGTCTTTGCTAAAATCTCAATAGTATTGATTTATTTACAAGTATTTACAAGATCTGAGGACTTACCTCACCATCGATCAGCAGATGGCTGTTTGCCATCCAGGCTACATGCGAAACTTTTACTAGGACAAAATAATTATATGAAATAAAGTAATTGACTAAATTAATTAATTTCACCTTGTAACCTTCATTTCTTTGGTCATCGTCACAATAGCTTGGCGTGGTAAGATGTTTTAAAAATTATTTTAAAAATGAAACTGTGCTTTAAGTTATATCGTTCTATAGTAATTAATCGCTTAATTTAAATGAATTTTGGTTTTTCCAGAACGTAAATTTTTGTGTCTCTAAATTTTTGTTCATAGTTTTGAGGGTAAAGTTGATAAGAGTCAGATCGCAAGAAAGAAGTATTATAAGGATTTCCTTCTAAGTATTGTTATTCAGAAAGGACCAACATTCCAAGAGTACTTTGAGCTGGTAAATGTAATAGTATTCTTATTTTATAATTTTTCTCTTCTTTCCTGCTATATATAAGCAAGTGCCTATGAAAGATATCTTGTATGAAAAATAATTCAAGAAGCAATGTAACGTTATTGAACATGATCTTAAAGAAGTGTCAGTAAAGAGTGTATAATTTCCATGAAAATTGACAGGTTAATATTTAATTCAGATTAACTGATGCAGGATTTGTTATACAACTTTTCAATGTCTGTGTTCGCCACTTTATTTAGATTATTCTCATTAAAAATTGGTGACGTCCGTAATTGGCTATGCGATTAACATTTAACGGATGTGGTTGGAAATCTGAGAATATACAGTGGGAAAAATTAATTTTAATTTACTGGATTGCTGGGCTCTAAATAAGATAACATATATCCAGAAATATATTTTGTTCAAGGAATGAAGCACAGAATCTTACTCGCTAATTTATTATTTTACAAAATAAACAATGCATTAATTCATCAGAAAGTTTAAAGAAATAATGATTAATTGGATTATTCCTTTTAGAACTTAATTAATAATGAAAATTTTATAAGTAGCATGTTTCTATGATGAGGCTAAAGAAATTAACTGTATATGCAAGTAATATAACTGAAATAAACATTAAATGTAAACCAATGGAAAATTCTGTCAGAAGGAATCGTATAGTAATATTTTTTA
The DNA here is from genome assembly GCA_034510155.1 of Eucriotettix oculatus. Taxonomy (NCBI): domain Eukaryota; kingdom Metazoa; phylum Arthropoda; class Insecta; order Orthoptera; family Tetrigidae; genus Eucriotettix; species Eucriotettix oculatus. Next base: position 212,582,112 of record CM067376.1, on the reverse strand, counting down.
TTTTAATGTTAAAAATGTTCCTTAGTTCGGCATATTTTATGTAGCAAATCCAATCCGCTTTTGGGGAAAGTATAATCAAATTCATTATAAATTTTCTATAACTGCGATGAATATCTCCAGATATGAACGATGGTAACGTATTCTAGTTTTTCAGTTTTCTATTTACGAATCAGTATTTGCCAGGAGCCTTTTTCGTGCAACCTGGCTTTAATTTAATAAATGTGAACCGTTCTCTCGTAATGACTTGGCTCTTAAAGTTAACCCGAGTCACTGCCAAGGTTTTTGTAACATAAAATATTTAGCCAGTAAAGTAAGTGTCATCCTCAACGTATCGCATCTACTTTTTCGTAACTATATTTCGGCTGTAACCATATAAATTTTTTAGATCTTTACTGCGCATTTTCTAAGGATTCGGGCTTATTTTTGCCGTAAAAATCATGCTTTGCAGAAAACTATAACTATAATTTTCACAGTCAAAACGACTAACTGCAGAGAAGTACCTGCTTTCAAACTTATTCTGCTCATTTCGATAGTGGTGCTTCCTTCAGTAAATAAATACATATCTGCAATCTTGACCTAGAGTCAATTTCTTGACCTGATAAGTCACCGGTTTTTATACCAGTTTCCATCTTACTCTCCTAGATTGATTAAATAAAAATTTCTAAGCATATTAGGTTATTTACAAATAATTCACCCTTTTATTTTATTCCTCTGCGGCGAAATTAGTGGTCATAAGTTTTTACAACGGAAATGAATATTTATTCCACAAGTACTTCTATTTTTTTTAATAATTATATTACATCTATTAAATTTATATACAAAATTTTTTGTTACATTACACTGGAAAGCATTTTAACTTATCCCAATATTTATTTACATAATTTTGATTTTTGAAAGAAATTAATGGAAGATTTTGGCACTATATAAACATTTTGCATAATACTCCACTTCATATAAAAGAAATCGTTCTTAAATTAACAATTATGGCCTCATATACAGCATTTTTTAAAGAAATATGTGGACACAAATAACTGGAAAATAAGGAACGAAATGTGGTGTAAATAAATAATTGTACTATCGCTTTTTAAACCTTAATTAATTTTTTTCTGATTTATTTCTAGTTTGTTCGCTATTTATAAAAGTTAAAAATAATATATTAAAATAAAAGTAAAAGTGATCCGTAAGTATTAGATCCCTCTGCCACGAATGTAACTCTTTTCATATTTTTAACATTTGTAGCTATTTATCTCCTTTATGTATTAATCCTTTTTCACGAATGCTTTCAATTATTTTAATTTTCATGTATGTTTCAAAAAGCTTATTTTATCTATTGTCTTATTTGAATATTTATTGTTTTGTAGCTATTAATAAAGCATTTGTGTAACATTCTTATTTTGTGGAAATTTTCTTTCTCTCTGATTGATATATTCCATGCTTTTTAATGCTTCGTTGTTGCATTTCATTCCATGTCTAAGTAAAGTTTCTTAATTAAGTGAATATATATATATATATATATAGTCCACTATATATATAGTAATATTTTCCAAAAATTTAATTGAAGCTCTATTGTTCAATTAGCAAAACTTATTTTGGTTTTAATAAAATTAGATTAATTGAATGGTACTTTTGTTAAAAGCTAGTTATAAATTAATAACAATAACTGCAAATACAATATCTCACTTTAATTCAATACAAATATTTACAGCTACAATGAGAACTCTTATGGGAACTGGTGGAGTTATTTCCCACACGCATACGCCCCTAACTCGTGATTGGTGCACAACTAGAGACGCCACAATCTGTTAACGTGTGTTCAATGAAGCGAAAACACTGATGTATACGTTTTGGGGATCATATTACCCTTTAGCCCTCTTATGACAGGGCTCTTGATGTGTGACATGAATATTATTATTAAAACACAAGTTAATAATCAATGAGTAAATTATTTTAAATTCTACAATTAATATTATAACTTTGACATCACATTAGTGTTACAATAAAATACTATTATTTAATTATGATCATTTAATGAATTAATTATATCAAATGCTAAAATAAAATGAAATTTGATGGCGTACGAATGTTGCTACGTTTATATAACTTTTTTACATACCTCCCCTTTAGTATTAGGCAAACAATCCAACAATGTAACAATGTTGTGGTCTTATGGACGTCACAAATTTCCTCTTCAAAATCACTGGGCACATCAACTGCACTTGCACCACCATACACCAAATTATACTTCACTCCCTTTGTTTGACCCTAATGCTGCTGGGTCAATCTCTCAGTAAATTTTCAAATTTACGATGCCAATATTTCAGCCTTAGTGTCCAATATTGTGATTTAGTATACACTTTACAATATTTGTGTAATATTGCAGCCGCTCTTTCCGAAATTTCCATTTTAGCATATAGCAGCTACTTTGCTCCACATCTTCATGCTACTTCAACATCCATCTGTCGACTACTAAAATCACGACGACGAAACCAAATCTAATTGTAGCCGTCAGCTATCAGTTATCCAATTTTTTGTTTTCATTCCCACCGCTGTCGTGCATTATTTTAAATGCATCGGGTAATACTTATATTACGTCTGTTAACGTTCAACAATTTCTGTCCCAGATCCACGAGAAACAACAAAAACGAATTTTCTCGTGTTATACCGAATGTCCTGTTTCTCTTTAATTATAAAATTACATTACTTTTAATAATAATAATGAGTATATTGTGACGTTTTTATTGGCCCGATATGTTGAATCTTACCGGAATAGTATATGGACGCCACCTACGTGTTACGTAGGAAAATTTCACTATCGGAACACACACGGGTTCAGGGCTGAGAGCATGAATTAGGGGAGTGACGACACTGTTCCAGAATCATACAAATTATCGAAATAAATTAAACAAATTTAAGTGAATGTAAGTATAACCACAGCAGCTTTACTTCATCAGTCTTGGAAAACAAAAGGTGCTATCTATATCTAAACTTAAAACTGTTTACATCTAGGGAGCTCCTTGTTACTGTCGGCTTATCCTTGAAGAGGAATCAATGACATAATTTACAGTCAAAATACAAAATTTAGGTAATTAATTTCCACAGAGTCTGTTTGTTACGCAAGGGAGGGAAGGATCCAACTGAAGTGAATTTCACACATTACCAGGTGTCACTCGTTGTTTTGACCGTTGACTGCCTGAAGATGGCGGGATAATTAATTTCTTTGAAGCAGCTAGTTCCTTCCTTCTTTCACGGACTCGTCCAAGCCTGTGATACTACAAATTGAATGTTTTTCTTCTCCTTAGACATGTTGAATTACTTTTCGCAAAAATGAAACGTTTTCTTTAAACGTAGTATGTGCAAAACCAACAACTTCAACGATACTACAATCGTCTTCAAAGATCCAACAATAGTATTCAAAGATACAACAATATTCAACATCACAAAGATATTTAACATTCCTTATAAACGAAATCGGAAATAAAACTAGTTAAATCTACCAAAGTGAGGTAGGGTTTCACGGTTACAATATATATATATATATATATATATATATATATATACAGTCACCTGTGAACAGACTAATTACTCAATTAAAATGTTAGGGTTCAAATGTTTTCCAAATATTATGAATGTTTAAGTCAATAATGTTCGCATACTGCTTGAAGACTATGTCTGAACAAAGCACTCCATTTTTTATCTAACGTAAGAATTACGGGATGACATGTTTATAATAATAAGAAAATTTTGTGTACTCGATAGATTAAATTTATTTGCACAACGTTTGAGTTGGTTCATTTGTCAAGGAAATTTGTAAATTTAAATGAAAGTCGAAGGATTTTAGACCTTTAAATAGGTACTACTTAAAGGTACATTTCAGTTTATAAAGGCACTTCCAATAAGAGAGATGCGCTGAAAGAAAAATTATTTTTCCGTATTATCTAAAATGTCTAATTTAAGAGGGAAGCAGGAGGTTTCTAAGAAGGGAGTAGACAAACCGTACGTTCAGAGAGACGATTTCCCCAAAGACAGAAAGAGCCAAAACACGAAAAATAAATTCTTTTGCATAATATGTAAACGACAGAAAGTAAAAATTCAAGATCGTAATGGGAAATAATGCTGCTGGCATAATTAAGAAAACCCCGCATCACAAGAATTAGAACCGTCCAAATTAAGCTAACCAAGATTCACCGCCACTAATAAGTGGTTTAAGGGAAATGTGGCTACAAAGGAGCCCGATTATCCCAGATTAAAAAAATACGAGCAGAGAAGATTAATCAAAGATATCGCAAAATAAACAATATACCTAACGAACATTATAAATTGTAAATTACTATATGGAAATATAAACATAATATGATTATAATAGATGAATAAGTAAAAGCGAAAAATTGTAACTGAACTATTATACGAAGAAAGCTTTTAAAGTAAATTTCTATATTTTTTTAAAAACTAGCCGAACATTATTTTCACAGATATTTTATTATAAATTACCACCTTAAATCTTACAATTCTTCTACGTATTGTCAATTGCCGTTATTCGCGTACTTGATACGGGACACCAGCTTATGTAACTGTGATGTTTCACATCATTGTCGTCGTTCATGTTTTCAGCTAAGTATTTATTTAAATCAAAAAGCAGAAGAAAACCGTTTGGAACCAAAGCCGGTCAATAGGCTTATCTAATCTAATTGCTCGCAATCTAATGATTAGCTCAGATAATTATTGAGTCTGTCTAGTGGTGTTACCGCGTATCAAAATGATTCCACGAGAAAACATTCCACGTCTTTTGTTCCATATTACAACGGAGTTTTCGTGGTGTCTCGCAATAAACGTTATTTGTTGATTGCCGCATTCAAACAACGATATACCTTTTTATTTATTTTGAGTTTAAAGTCGCTTCGACATCTAGGTCATCAGCGACAACACATAACTCTTACATCATTTTAACTAATAACATTTGTAATAACAAAAATTGGAATAAATCTGATTCCACGAGGAATAACGATGTACCTTGCTGTCCAAGAAAACCTTGCATGTGTATTTGCGAGTGGATTGCGTCTGATGGAATTTATTCTTCGTGTTATGAGCCTGCACTCAATGAATTGTTTCTATGCTTCTGGAGTGGTTCGAGGTATCGCACCAAATTCCCAATTATTGTTTTCTAGCGTAAACATTCCTTGAATTCAAGAAACGAATCACTGACTTCACAGTCGGTGGGTCGTTCAAGTGTTTTGAACATTTCGACACTCTCTAACTAAAGAAAATCACACAGGGACGAGGCTTCATAGATGCGGCTGGCTTTATCATGAATGGAGGAAAGGTCACGCTTCCTCAAAATCGCAACTTCAGTACTGTAGTGGCAAGATATTAAAATTGGTACTTCCGTTATAAATTCCCTTCATACCTTAAATTCAACAATTAATTGGGAAATATGAAAGAAAGTGCACGTTCAAGTACAGCAAATTCCATAAAATATCATTTATTTGTTCAAATATTATGGATGGTAATATTTTTGTTATTATTAGAGAATAAAAATGTTTCGCACTTCCGGTTTTACTAGTTATTTAAAAAGATTTGCCCGTTAATCGTTTTTAAATTGTAAAAAGTATGCGCTACGTGGATTTTGCTCTCGATCGATGTGATGTCTTGCCACAAGAGGAATGTGAGTCGTCGTCGGAAGTCTGGCGTTCGTATTCGAAGGGTTGAAAAAAACAGTCTCTTCCAATCCATTGATACCTAAAGTTATTGGCTCACTGCCATCTCAAATATGTTGGGGGCCCTAGTGCTTTAGAGCCACACTGGTTGAAATTATTTCCTTCTACAATTTATGTGGCAGAAAACGAGAACTAATCACTATATCATATATCTAAAGTAATGAAATAACACAGGATAATGGAACCTTCTCCAGTCGAGTGGAAACTTTGGCAAACTAGGTAAAGAACTTTAGTCTAGAATCACAAAAACTGCAGTTTAATTGCATTCTAAGGCATCCTATATAGACGTTCACCGGAAAACCCAACTAAATGAAAACAGACCGCCCTCTAATTGCTTCGAGACAGAGTTTACTTTACTCAATTTTTGTGTCTACAGTCTTACAAAAAGAACCTTCTTGAAACAACTTAAGTCCTATATTTGAAAATTAAAAACTGCTACACTAATTTACCGAATTGAAAATAATTCTTTCATCAACTCATTAATTAAATGCATCATGACATTAAAGAATTTATATTTTGAGAAAGGTGTGAGTAATTCTGTAATAATATTTCGGAAGTGATTAGCGGTCGAAAATAAGTTTATATTATGTCAACCACACATGTTAAATATTATAACATCAGTCTTAAATCATGCAAAGGATAGTAAATAGATTTTCTGTTAGTATTTTCGAATTGACAAGTTAGGTTCATTGTACTTTCCATTAAGAGGTGATCCCAAACGGGATGAGTAAAGAATTCGACATTGAAATGTGTTTCATTAAATATTGTAATAAAACATTATTTATTTATGATGATTTACTTATTTCAGCTCCATAGTTAGGCAGTCAAGTGTTTAATTGTATTATTATTTATTATGCTCAAGACTCGTAAGTCATTTAAAATTATTTTACTTTTCTCTTTTACGTTTATTTATCATAGTGGATAAATTTATCGTGTAGGGTTCAAAAGAGCAAATAAAAGGTTTAATTTAATTACAACAGAATTCTGATTTGATATGCAAACTACAAGAGATATAAATAAAATGAATTACAAATGAAAAACGGCAAAACACTAATAATTTACAGTGAAACTCTATAATATCATATGTGGAGTGAATCAAAGATTTGTTTCTGGAAAACAGGTCTGGCAGAGTGAACTTTTGAAATGTTTTGTCAACAATAGCGACAGAAGACTGCATCTGTTTTCTCTGGTGCCGGCTGTGACGCTCTACTTCTGGTTAATAAACTCTGGACACGACGGTTGAGACGCTCCGCTTCTGGTTGATTCTGCGTCGGAATGGCCTGCCTGTATGGATCACGCATTGGGTCAAAATAGTAGAGACCTCTAAAAAAATTTTAAATCTCCTCAGAATTCAAAACCTCAATTGTGCTTTCGATAGCAGACCGCAATTTTATCAATTTCTTTCCATTTCGCCTCGTATAGCTCCAAATTTTCTTCACTCCCTTTTTCAAATAGTCAATCAGCTGCAATTTTAAATAGCATCCATTGGTTGTAATTTACAAAATTTCAGTCAATAGGAAAAGTTTAGCCAAACTTGAACAAAAGTCTTGTTATGTAGTAGCTGTTTCGAATTAGTTACGCGTTTCTTCCAAGTTGACAGGAGTGAATTTTAAACGGACCTACCGTTCATTTAAAAGACATACATTCATTATTGATAAAAGGTTTTTCCGCTATTGTACGAAAAAGTCTCCGTTCCATTGTCGTGCTGACCGTCACAAATGTGACTACGGACTTACAAAAAATGCTTGGCAGCCCTTTAGAATTTTATCGCTTATTTTTAATATATTAACATTCTATTGACGAACTATTAGTAAAGCATAACGTGAATAAATATTAAAAGAATTATCTTTGAATAGAATGTTAACGTTAACTCTCCACAGACGCTTCAATATTGCTTTGCCGCACAGCGCAAACCTTAAGGTTACTAATGCAGCGTACAGTCACGCGTATCAACTGCAATCTGCAACAACCCTAAACTCAGTAAATTTACCAGAGTAATTTACACCGAGGGGCGATTGATGAGGTGGTGTCCCTACCTGTCCACAGAACTCGTGGGATTGCTATGTGTCGCAGAAACTTGGGCGTAAATAATCCCGGAAGACGAGCGAGTGATGTTTAATTTCAATTTCATAACGGCTTTTGGTATTGAGAATACTTTAAAACCACAAAATATGGAAGGAAAACAGCAGAAAGTATATAAAGATAATTTAACCAAAATCCTGAAATCGCAAATATTATAATTAATTAATTTATGTTTAAATACCAACGTTAGCTACCAATTTGTGCATCCGGATCGTTGTCCTGGTGTTTACAAACTGTTGAAAGATGGCCCTCCGTTTCCTACTACCAATTACGTTCTAATGTAGAACTCTATTCTTTCTACCAACACTTTATCACTAGTATATTCTCCTGCACATAGCAACTTCGGGATTTTATTGCTCTCTGCTCCCGTCGTAACTTTAGTCGTCTTTCTTTTGATCTCATCTATATTCCTCCACTAGTTCTTCGTTTCTGTGTAGAATATATTCGTCGTCAAAAAAATCCAATGTACCTTCTTGAATGCAACAAACTATTTCCGTTTGTGTACTTACGATTTTTTTACTACGCTTCACTATAATATAAAAGATTAATTTTAAGTTAGTTGCGCAACAGAAATAATCCTTTGTGGGACGTTTATAGATAGAGCTACCTATCCTATCATTGCATTGCCATTATAAAATGGAACAGGAACTTTGGAGTAAATGAGTTGTTCCTTGATTGCAAAAATAGGTCCAGATGGCATGCAAACATTGTGAATTTTTGTGACCGTAAGAATTCCTTGTCAAGTCAAAAGTTGATTTAAGCCATTGATATAATATAGTCGATTGACAATAGCCATTTCTTTAAATATAAAGGTTTTTCAATAAGTGCGTTGAAATGGAATAAAACACGCTGCATGTGTGAGGTATTCATGAAACTATTTTTCTATCTGAATGACCCCCTATGAATGTCATTATGTATGGAAAATAATATAGTATAAAAGTCCGACGCGGCTTTTCATGGTGACATGGATCCGATTGATAAAATTTTCAACGTGTCTGCCACATATATCTGGCTGAATTTTTACAATGACCTGGATTATGTTCCCCTTAAGGTCATGGTTGATTGCAACTTAAGGCATAGATCTGCAACTTCAGGTAATACCACAAGATAAAGTCTAGCGGGATCAAGTAGCACGTTCTTGGTGGCCAATTCACGTCACTTCTGTGAGACATAACCATACCCTCAAATCTTTCATGTGGAATGTCTATCGGAGCGTCCGCTGTGTGGCACTTAGCGCCGTTTAGCTCATACTACATGACGTCTACGTCAATATAGTTCAGATTGAGTCAAGTAAATCGGTTATCATCGTTCTGTAGCGGTCGCCGTTGACGGTGATGACATCAGCAACGTCCATTTTTAAAAAAATGAGGAAATGACGTCGCCGGCCCAAAATCACTACCATACAGTAGCTTTTTGTGGATGCATTGCCACCTAATGAACCTAGTGTGGATGTCGTCTCATATACGGAAATTGTGATTGTTAACATAGCAAAAATCCAAAAACGCGCCTCATGGCTGAAGATGATTTTTCAGCCAAAATTGGTGTCCTCTTCCAAACACGCTACGAAGCCCAGTCAGCGATCAAACGGCGTTATTTATGGTCATTAACTTTGAGCTCCTGGGTCAGTTCAATCTTGTACGGGTGTAGAGGCCTAATTTCCAATGAAAAAGTCGCTAAGTTGAAGTCTGTGAAAGGCCGAGTTCTTGTGCACGGCGAGGAATTGACTGCCTCGGATTCTCCTGCGCACTTACACGGGCAGCGGCGATGTTCTCGGCCGATCTGCCATTTATTTGATGCAAGGGTGTTGGCTGATTGTTCACCAAACCGGTCGTAAAATGGGCGCAACATTTACTCTAACCAACACTAATTTTGACAATAAAGTTTTATCATTTGGACGTGCTGCTGAATCGTGAATTGCCATGGTAATTTGGCATCAGCGACTGAATAATAGAAAACGTTTCAGACATGGCTGCCACGGGCTGCCAACGTCGACCCACCACAATTTAAAAATGCTATGTAATTCAGAGAAATTTGATTAATATAAATGTACTATTTATGTACACTTTTTTAGTTAAAATATTTTTAGTAGACAACTTTCTGGAGTTCTGCTGTTAAATAACAGCATGTTATTATTGCTCTGGTTATTTTGTGGACTTAAATGTTTTATTAAAATTATTTGTACCAAATGTTGCAAACGATGACACAGTGTTGTGCCCAAGAAAATTAATTAGTGATACAAACGTCAATAACAGAAAAAGTGGTATTGGGGATAAAGAAACAAATTTTGTAAATCAAAACTGAAAACCGATATACAAAGTATTCGTTTATTGTAGTTTTCACCCTATAAAAATTTAAGCAAACAAATAACTTTAAATGGTTATTGGCTTAAGGTAGGTTGTTAGGAGCCATATATTCGCTTATTGAAGTGTAACAGCAAAAATGATTTTCTCCTATTGAAATATATTAAAGAAATATCATTGCAATCTTTGAAGGTTAATTTTGTTTTCATTAATAGAAATTTAAAACAGGATGAGTTTGATTCTATTCGTACGTGTAAAAACATATTTATCCTCATAGTTCATAAAGAAGAGGAACTGTTTACTGTCGTGAAAACGAAGGTGAAAATGATCAACTGATATATATGTCAAACAAGATACAAGCTTTTAATTACTGCGGATACAAGCATTTGTCCTTAGTGATTATTCCTGGTTACGAGAGATTTGACTGCCTCCGGGCGAAGATAAAATTGACGAGAATAATTTCATATTTCAATTAATCATGAGAACGTAAAGTAAGTACCTATCTAAGTAAAAAATTTGGAATGTACAATGCTGAAATTATGAAATGCAGTCATATGCACTATTTTTTCGGCCAGTAGTAATTATAATTATTCTATCTTTTTCATTGCTTCCGGTTGCCATAATATATTGATTAGATTATGACAGTATGGAGAGATGCCTGTGGGAGCTTTCTCTCGAAGGTTTATCGCTATAGATTGAATGTGGGGCTCACTGACTGCGTAGGGAATGCCTCGTACTCTCTCCTAAAACTGGTGAAGTCATGGAGAAGGGAATGCTGCGACCCTACAGCAAACTCGTCTACCGTTATTCGGAAGGGCGTGAGAATAGTACCCAATAGACCGACCTACCTGATGCAGTTTTTCTAAGCTTTTCCCTGTATTTCGTTTGGTGAAACACCGGGTAGGATGCATATCAGCATATTTTTATATTAAATGTTAAAAATATATAATTTTCTATTCCCAAATGTTGGTGGAGAATGGAAATTGTTTTTTCTTTGGTCTAATTTCTGATAAAAATGAATATTCTATATCCTTTTTACATGTAAAGTAGCCAAATTTCTGGCTGAAATATCTCAAAATGCGCCACTCCAAAACTTTAAAAAATATGGTACCATTACAAAGAACAGCCTTTATGTACATAAAACATGCATTTTTATGTTGTGATCTGCCGGTTTAGAACAGTTATAGGCTTCTTAAGCTATGTTGCTGCGCGCGAGACTTTTACATGTAAAATCTTTCAGGGCAACTATCATGAGGAATATCTCAAGACATATTTATATAATATTTTTATTTTTCTCTACGTCTTAGTATGGTACTTTCTCTCCTGGTTTCCAAATATGGTGGCATATAGATCTTATTCTGCTGAGTAATTGGTCTCCAAAATGACGACAAAGTTTGCGACGACTAAACTTTGTGGCAACTTTGGCTTGAGCAGATATGAGAGTATTACTATTTCGATCATACCACTGCAATTTGGACTAGAAGTTGTATCGATAAGGCGAGTTTCACACTTATCTGGCCCCTAGAATTTATTTACCAAGTGATCAAAGTTGGCCTTTTCAGAGGCGCGTGCACGTTAACGTGGTGACAGATCATTAAAGATGGGGTTGTAAGATTAAGATTTAGATTTTTTATTCAATCCATTAGCCCTCGATTGAGAAAAGAGGATACGTCAAATATAATATTACAAGAAATATACAAAATTTTAAAATTAAGAATTGAAGGACAAAAAGAGGAGAGATAAAATTCAATCTTCAATTTTCAGCCGACGAGAAAGCAGCCGGTGCGTAGGTTCCCGTCAAACATGAAAAAGAAAATAAGTCAGCAGAGCAGTTAAATTCTAGTAGAGTATAGTGTAAAATAATAGAAGAATTTGATCGGACACCAGCAAACTGTTTTAGTCCTTCCTATCTACGAACTCTTTCAGTGAATAATGCGCTCCATTCATTAATAAAGATTTATAACTCTTTATAAATAATTTTTGAACCTTTAAAGATTTTATTTCTTCCGGAAGAGTATTGTATAGATTTATACCGTAATAGTGAATGCTTGTTGCAAAAAGGCTTAGACGATGTTTTTCAACACGGAGCTGAGAGCGATTTCTTGTGATGTACGAATGGCTTGAACAGTTTAGAGCATATAGATTGATGTTACCCCATACAAATTTTGCAACTGGTATTCCACTCCGCACTAGATACTATTCGTACGGCCAGCTTTTGTAGTTTAAAAATGTGAAGCGCGTGATGCTAATGACCACAATTTGAACTTCTGAACCAGTATACAATGAGCTCCAATATTTTACACAATTTCGATTGGGATATGGGTTTAATTCTTACAAAATTTCATGAGATTTGGAGAGAGGGTCGAGTGGGAAGCCCTTGGTGATGTGACATGGAATGACCCTGAACTTTGCAGAAATTTGAAAATAAAATGTAAATTGGAATTCAAATTGTAAACATGATTTAATTTACAAACATTCGTTGATAAAACGTAGGTACACTTACCTATGAAATGTAATTCCATCAATTTTATTTTTCTTGTAATTTTTACAACCAAACGCAACACACTGAGCCATTACGATTAGAACAAAAACACCGTTTAACTGATTCAATGCGCAAGACACTAGTGAACACACGATATACACTGAGCGAAATATAATAGTCAAGTACTACGGGCACTAACCCTCATTTCTAGGAAAAATAATCTTATACCGTTAGGAAAATACTAAGTATGCTTTCGTTTGGAGCAACCGTACCTATAGTTACTATAAAATACTATACAATATTTTACAGATTCTGTCTCATTAATAATAATAATACTGTATTGTACTACTAAAGATGGCCTTTTGTATATATATTGTAATATACTTTTTTGGGTATAAAACATTTATTAATTAACAGAACAAGTTATGATCAATTTTAAAATTTTTCATTTATTAATTTAAAGTGAATACACGGGCTTAATCTCAGGGGATTTTGGGTCTCTCAAGAGATGGAGTATGCAGTAGCTGAAAATAGAAAGAAAAATCATTAAATATTATTTATCCAGAGCAATGAGCAAGTTTCACAATTTTTTTTATAGCTTACCCACAATTACTGGGCCAACAAACATCCACCTCTCGAATGTTTGTGCGTCTCTCTGGCGTCTTGCAGGATTTGATCACGTCTGGACACGTCTGCTCTGGTCCGTCCTCTCCTCAATTCGTCTGACTTCTCACAGCTCGGGCCACGTTCGTCCTCTCATCGGGCTTCTGGCTGCTCGGACCAAGTCTGTCCTTTCCTCCACTCGTCTCACTTCCGGATATCTGCTCGGACCAAGTCTGTCCTCTCCTCCACTCGTTTCACTTCTGCTCGGCCCACGTCCGTCCTCTGCTCCACTCGCCTGCCTTCTGGCGGGCAGCTCGGACCACGTCTTTCTGCTCCTCCACTCGTCTCACTTCTCACAGCTCGGACCACGTCCATCCTCTCCTCCAGTCGCCGGCCTTCTGGAGGTGAGCCACCCATCGGCTTCCCTTTTAAATCTTCCGACGGGAATTCCCCTATTTCACAAAATTTCGGGGCTCCCCGCCTCATTTATTACACTCGTTCGGCGGGGTTTTCCCGCGGGGTTTCACCATCGTCATTTTTTATACTCGCTCTGCGGGACACTCCCGCGGGGAATCACCATCTTTCAGCCGACTAGCCATTGTTGTTGGCCGATCTGCGCCTCATAACGCCACAACATCACAAAATCCGCCTTTTTTATCACAATATATATATATATATATATATATAATACACTTGTGTATGTTTCTAAATAATACACGCATACATAAATACACGGAACGGAATCTTTTTCACAAGTATATATATAATTTTTAATTTTATCGAATAATTAACTATGAAAATTTAAATTAATTTGAATAAGTAAGGATTATAAATTTTAATTTAATGGTAATAATACGGCTATTTGTCCGTTTCTCGTTTGAATATAGGAGTATTTTCGGAAATAATCTATTATGTAGTGAAGTCAGATAGTGAATAAGACAAATTAATGTTTGTATACAGTGAGATGGATGGCTCTCACTCGTCAATAATTCAGCGTGCATTGTTATCCTCACACACTGGCCTTAGTTAATAACACAAGATATACGGCTTTATTTAACACAGCGAGCTTAAGAATCAGAGTGAAATAATTAATAATTTTAAATTCTCTTTAAGAGCCATTTGCGAAAGATGCCAATGTCGCATCGAAACGTCGGCCTATCTAAATTATGTTATTAAAATATCTTATTTTCCGAATTCAGATCCTAGGTAAAACTATTTACGTTTTGCTCCAATATTTGCGAATAGAAAATTAGATATTTTTAACATTTAATGTAGAAATATGCTGATATAACTTCGCATCCAATTCGCAATACCGATTTCGAAACATTACCAATATTTTTACTATTCTTATTTGAATTGATTCTTTTGCCTTATATGTTTGTAAATACTAATATATGGGGTAAATAAATTATTTACTTAAATTTGTCTTTTGCTGTTTTAAGAAAGATTTTAGCGGACTCAAAAAGCGCTGTTTTTATATGGGATCTTATGGGCCGACGAGCAAATTACACCCACAGGGGGGGGGGGGGTGGACGACCGTCACGCTCCCAGCGCGCCACTATTGCCTCTTTATCTATTTAAGATACTCTTTGCATAACCTAACCCAACCATAACCTCAACCTAGAAATTACCGATTGTGTGAGATATTTAAACGCACCAGTAATTTATTTCTGAAACGAAATACATAACCACTACAGAAGACAGTCAGCAGTAATTAGAATAGAAGAGCAATAAAAGAAAGCAGAAATGAAGAAAGGAGTAAGGCAAAGAAGCAGTCGGTCACCCACGCTCTTTAACTTATATATAAAACAGGCGATGAAGAAAGTTAAAACGGACTATGGTAAAGGAATCATACTGCAAGGAGAAGAAATAAAAACCTTATGCTTTGCCGACGATTTTATAGTGTTAGGAGAATCAGAAGAAGACTTGGAAACCATAATAAACGACATGAACGTAGTCCTGAATATGAGGATTAATAGAGGAAAAACCAAGGTAATGGAGTTTAGTATGGGAAACAGTGGAATAACAAAGGGTGTTTGGGGAGGTATGTTTTGACGGAAGTTAAGGAATTCTGCTGCTTGGGAAGCATAACAACTAGTGATGCTAAAGGTATAGTAGACATAAAGAGTAGGATAGCACAGGCAAGGAAGTCTTTCGCGAAAAAGATGGATTTGCTTACGGGTTATATAAGTGTGAATATTAGGAAATCGTCGCTAAAAATGTTTGTATGGAGCGTGGCGTTATATGGGTGCGAAACGTGGACGATAGGAGTTGGGGAAAGGAAAAGAATAGAAGCCTTTGAAATGTGGTGCTATAGGCGAATGCTGAAAATCAGATGGGTCGATAGAATCACAAACGAGGAAGTTCTGAATAGAATAGGGGAAAAGCGAACAATATGGAGGACGTTGATTAAGAGAAGGGATAGATTAATAGGCCACGTTTTAAGACACGAGGGTCTTGTAAAATTGGCATTAGAGGGAAGTGTGTTAAGTAAGAACAGAAGAGTTTGACAAGGATGGAATAAGATAAGCAGATTAAGGAGGCTGTTGGGTTGTGATAGTTATATGGAATGGAAACGCTTGCGCAAGATAGGTTAACATGAAGGGTTGCATCAAACCAGTCCTAGGACTGAATACCACAATAACAACAACGTCGAGATATTTGGATAAAATATTATAGATGAGGAAAAAAATTATGTAAGGCGGTACCTATAGAAAAAACAATAAAAATGTGTCAAAACCTTCATGTATTGAAAGCCAACTATCCGATATTCATAGGTTTGTTAGGTTATTTGACGATTTGTACATTTATACTATGAACTATATATTCTACAGGGGATATTTTATGTTCTGTTCCACCGAATATAATTTTGTTGTGAGGGAATGATATATCATTCACTTTTCATTTATAGTATTGTAATTTATTGAATCGCAATGTTTGTTACACTTTTAACTTCACCGTGTCCTGCGCGGAACAATACGCCATATGTGCGCCGTTTATTGGGTTGACTAGTCGACGGACATTACAAAGTTCGTGGAAGTCAGTACTTCAGTACGAGTTTGACAGCCTGACAACATTCAGTTTCGATGTCAAACACAAGACCTCACACAGGTTTGGAGATTTTGATGATCAAATTATTCTCCATCACAGAACAAAAATCTAATTTAGTAAAGCCCTGCTAATATTTCCTGTTTATAATTATTTTCATATTCTTTTTCAGATACTGTCACAGACTCACCCTTCTTAAATTCAAACTCACAATTACTGTCACATAGATGAATCAATTAAATTTCAATGTAATGTAAAATATTCTGTGAAAGTTAACATAAATTTTTGTTGGAAACAAGCCATTGAATTAATGCAATTATAAGTATACTATTTAAACGAAAATTAAAATAGTATATGACCGTTATATTTCTCAAGCTAACCGATACTAAAATCTTTATTCAACTTCAGAAATTGTGAATAAGATGATTAAATTGTCTTATATAATAAATAAAAAACAATGAACCGAAGATGTCCCGAAAGTTGGGGAAGAAAAATCTAATTTTAAATTATATTTTAAAATTAAGTTCTTCTGTTTTTGATTTTAAGCCATTCATCGTATTTATTCAAAACTGTGTTCAAGATGGCATCATTGGGCCATGTGGATCACGTAAAACTAAGATTCTAGAAACAATTTCCCAACCATTAAACATTAAGCTTAATTAATGTTAATTCTACATGACATTTTAGAATCTACTGTAATGATAAAATGATACCGCTACTTCCTGCACAATAAGGCGAGAATCTGACGCTTTTGTTACAAAAATCTCTCTCTACTATTTATCGAAGAGTCATAACCAATTAGCAGGAAAGTCTCTGCATAAACTCCCTAACACATTTCTTCGCACTGCTAATGTAAAAATGAAGCGTGAAGCTTTATCGTGGCTGAAGGTTTTCGGATTGTACACGCCTATGGGTAAGTTGATCATACTGCTTTATTGCAGTCTGTTTATTGATTAGCTGAAGTGTCTGAATAGAGAAATTCGTTTTTCTGAACATAACCGTGAAACTTCACTACATGTGTGGCAAAATGAACTGAAATAAAATTATTACTTACTCCGTTAGAACAAATCTAAAACATTGCTATGCGTGTACGCTAGTTCCGGAATTAAAATTTAAGATGACGTTAGCCAAATATCATCAACTCGGCTCTTAATTCAGTGTTCAGTTGTACATCTGTCCTGAATTGCTTGCATCACTCCTTCATTCCATGTGAGTTTAGGTCTTCCTTTCTACTTTTGTTTTTAAGATTGCCAGTGGAATATTCTTAATAGTGTAACGACCCGTTCCTTTTGGTAAACATATGTTTGATTTTTGTAATTATGTCGAAATGTTTCTCGCAGCTGATCCACATTTCAAATTCGTCTTACGTTACGTAAGGTGAGAGAAGGGAATAAGGTTGGCGCTGCGAACGACTGTGGGGCTCACCTGATTATGTCAGGGATGCCTCGCACTCTCTCTGGGTACTTTTTATCAAAGTTCTCATATGCCGAGACACCTTCACCTATTTTAGGAGGTATATGTACCGGGGTCAAAGACCTTGGGCATATGGCAAGAGCTGTCCGCTGATCCCATTGGATCAGTCGGCCAACTGCCTCCTGAAACTGGTGGAGACACGGAGAAGGGAATGCTGCGTCCCCACAGCAGACTCGTCTCCCGTCATTCGGAAGGGCGTGAGAATAGTACCCAATGCCCGACCTACCTGATGCAGGTTTTCTAGGGTTTTCCCTGCATCTCTTTAGGTGAAACACCGGGTAGGATCCTTAAACCATAGCCCGGGGGCCCTAGTTAACCCTTGGCTACCTACCTTGCTCTACCTTCCGCATCACCCCTTTTCAATTCCCTTCCTATGCTATTAAAGGGGAGTTGCCTGTTTCAGGATCACCCTCATGTAGACTGTTAGCCAAAAAAAAATTGTTGGGATGAGGCTGTGGTATCAGTTATTGTTACTGTAATATTTTGAGTTAAATTAAATAAAATAAAAATTATAATTTCTTTCATATTCGTTCCTTCTTGCAGGGGTATTATTTGTGGATTTCTAAATTCGTTAAACGAACATTAATTTTTTTTCTTGTTATTATCAAAGAGTTTTATCGCAGAATGCTTGTTGATGTTTTGGAAAAAAAAATTGAGAAACGGTGGGGAGGAGAGATATGATCTGCTGATTATTGGACGGATAGACCGAGGAGGAGCGAGTTTTGATTGCAGTGTGGCTGGACGACAGTAATACTTGAGGATCAAATATTAATCAATATTTGTTGGCTTTTATTTGCATATGCACTGAACGAGATTGTCTTTGCGTGACTCCTGGCTCCAGGTGACAACAACTGGCCTACGTTGGAATGGTCCGGACCTAGGAGTGCGGAGAATCCTCGTCTCATGGTCCCGGAGTCGTCCAGCGGATTGGCCAACAGACAAGTATTGTGAAAATAAAAAGAAATATCATCTCCATCTGTCATTGTAAAAAAGTTTTTGACGGTCGATATATTTATTGTGGCCAAAAACTTCAGTCAAAAATTAATTATATTTGTGTTTCTCTTTTGTAAATTTGTGTAATTTCTTTTGTTTATTTTAGGATGTATTTAATTCCTCTCAAAGAAACGGTGGCGCCCTATCAGAAGCATCAATTATCCAAACATAGGAAATTGCTAGAGCAAGAATTTTGATTTGGTTGTTGATTTATTTATTCCTTTTTTTCATCACTTTAACTTTACCGGAGACCCCCACGATTAAACCGGCGAATTAGCCTGGGCAAGATTATTCTTCGTTACACAATTTAGGCTGGTGGCGGAGAGTAGGGATAGTCACCTCCGCTCTTTACAGTTGGTTAAACATGCATGATTCACAAAATGGGAGGTGACAATAGCCACCGTTCCTCTGGTATTCGTCTCTAATGTCCACACCGATTCAAACTCCTGATTTATATTGTATCTAAGATATTTAATGATTTAACCCTCATTTTTTCCAAATGTATTCATTTCTTATCCTTTGTTAAACCACAGCTGCGTCTCCAGAATTCCATCTCCATAGGTCTTAACTTTCCTTCATTTTCATTTATTCTTTCCCATACCTCAGCTATATAGTGCATTTCTCTCCACTATTGATTTATAGATTCTTCTTTTCACCTTTCATGTTATATTTTTATTGCATATAATTGACTGTAACTGTTTTGTTGAAACTCTGCCCTTCTGTATTCTCTGCTTAATTTCCTCCTTGCTTCCTCTTTTTTTATAAATATTTGTTCCTAAGTATTTTTATATATCGCAGCACTTTACTACATTTCCGTCTTCCATTTCTAAATCTCTTTCTGTGCTTCCGACTGCCATATATTCGGTTGTATCAAAATTTATTTGTAACTCTCATTTCACATATTCCTCATTCAATATCTTTGGATGTAGTATGCGTCATCGTCATCTTTGGCGAATATAACCTGATCATCGACAAAATTAAAAGTATACAGGGTGTCACAATTTATGGGTATTCCCATGGTATGGCATTTCTTTCTCAAAATTTTGGGCGCGTCATTCAAACACATTTTAAAAGGCGTAGGGTGCTATACAGCACCCTTGTCTAAATCCTATATTTACGTGTAATTATGATGACTCGCATGTTTCCAACTTTGACCCTTATAAGATTTCCCGTACACAAAATGTTTATAACGTTATCATAAGTTCTTTTTATTTGCTGATTTTCCATCACTGACCATAATTTCGATAGAGGAACACTTTCATATGCTTTCCGTAAATCTATGTTTATAAGATCGCGGCCAATAGAGCTGAGGACAGTGATTCTTCGGTAGTTGGTACATTCTGGAAGACCATATTTTTTAAATACATTGCTAATAATGCCTTTCTTAAAATGGCTTTTATTATCTCGCTAGGTACCGCTCCAGAATCCGGTGTTTTTCCGTTTTTACACGACTTGACTACTTTCTGAACTTCTTCAGGTGTAATATGATCAATTTCTTGGGTGTCTGCGATATCTATTAACCACGAATTCCCGTATTTAATTTCCACTCCATATTCTTGCAACAATTTTCAGGCTAGTTTTATAGAAATAATAATGAATGACCCGTTTTTCCCGTATGCGTTCATCGGTTTGCAAATAAACTTTGGTGAGTTTTTATGCGCATACTCGTAAAAATTTCTGCTGCCCTCTCGAAGCTCTCCTATGCGTGCGGCTGAATCGCGGCCAATATTTGCGCTGAATAAATAAGTTTTAGTGTATAATCTCAACTTGTCATGGAACAGGAGTATTCTTAGCTAAGTGGGTGGAGGAGAGTTAATAGATTAGATAGATAGATATATTATTAACCGTTAGTCCTCTTATGACAGAATAGGATTCGTCAAATACAAGAATACATTAGCATACAGTATGAACTACAATGGGATTTATCCTCCTTATTACAAAACTAAATTTTTAACACTAATAAATTACTGTGATAAAGGCATTAAAAATGGATACTAAACAAAAAAATTGTCTGTCACATCACTATATATAAGCACAGACACAACACAAAATCCATTTCTGGATTCATCTCCTATTGTCAGCTCCGAAGTGGTAAAATCCTGTATTTTCGCTGAAACAAGAAAACAGACACAGGAAAACAAAACAAAAGCACATACACATACAACAAACAAAACTAAGATGCACACACACAGCAAATCTGTAGACGAAAGTTTTACCCGTATTGAGACTACCGTAGAAATTTCCACACGGTGTAAATACTATTTTAAAGTTAAGTTTTACACTGCACGACAAATAATACATATAAATAGCGCGAATACTACATAAATTGGTGCCTATTCCGGGGTAATAAAGGTCAGTAAGCTGAATTTTGACATACACCTTACGCTGAATATCAGTCCCATAGTGCGGATGGGAGTGGAGGGCTGAAAGTCAATAATGTGAAAACGACCAAATAAAAACATTTGCCTATCACCTCAGTATATATATATATATATATATATATATATATATATATATATATATAAACAATGACGAATGCTAAATTATTTCCTTAATTATGCAAGTCACTGAATTTCTTTCTGTATTCAACGTGCCGGTTGAGTTGTTTTTCAACTCCTAGCAATGGCTACTTGCAATTCGGAGACAAGCACTGTTTGGGTAAATCAATACTCCTGGTACATATACACTTTCTGGGATAAAGGGATACCAAAAAATAGAAATTGTCTGTCACATCACTATATATAAGCACAGAAACAATCCTAAATCAATTTATGGCTTCAGATAGATATGGAATTTTATAAACATTATAAAACGGTCACTTTTACCGTCTAATGTAAAGTACTCGGGGCGGATGAAACTGATAGTGTTGTTCTCATGGTGAATATGATGAAATTCACATTCCTTGAGCTGAGAATGGGTAGTGTAGTTCTTTCGAGTTTAATCACGAGTTGACGAAAATATTATTATCGAATTAAAAACTGGACTCATATACAGACACTGAACATTAATTAATTAATTAACATAAGATGTATGTTTACTAATTGTTAAAATGTTTTCAATTTCGTTCTTAGTTCTTCAAACTACTTACTTTGACTCGTTAAAGTGTCTTTTCATTCAGTGGAACCACAGCGAATTTTTACTCGCATACTTCATCAATTGCGTAACCATAAATAGTATTCGAGTATTTCAATATATGTCTTTAAATTAAACTCTTAATATATATGTTATACTTCGCTATCTTGAAATTACTTCGTGAATGTGCATGAAATAAACACCATTTCTCATCACGTGTTTGTGTTGTCGTATTCAGTCCTACGACTACTCTGATGCAACTCTCCATGTTAAACTATCTTGCGCAAGCCTTTTCATTTTTGCATAGCTACCACATCTTACATCCTTCCTAATCTTCTTAGCGTATTCCAGCCCTGGCTTCCCTCTTCAGTTCTTACCCCACACACTTCCCAATTGCTAATTTTACAAGAGCCTCATACCTCAAAACGTGCCCTACTGATATATCTCTTCTCTTGGTCAACGGCCTCCATATTCTTCGCTCTTCCCTCATGCTGCTTAGAACTTCCTCGTTAGTGATTCTAACCACTCATCTGATTTTCACCATTCTCCTATAGCACCACATATCGAAGGCATTTATAATTTTCCTTTCTGCAACTGCTACCATCCAC
The DNA here is from genome assembly GCA_034510155.1 of Eucriotettix oculatus. Classification (NCBI taxonomy): domain Eukaryota; kingdom Metazoa; phylum Arthropoda; class Insecta; order Orthoptera; family Tetrigidae; genus Eucriotettix; species Eucriotettix oculatus. The sequence goes on along the minus strand of CM067376.1, from coordinate 212,559,740 downwards.
GTTTCACACCCATATAATTCCATTTGTAGCAATGATTTATATTAGCCGTAAGTAAATTCCTCTTATTCGCGAAAGCCTTCCTTGCCTGTACTATGCTACTCTTTGTGAATACTATACTTCTATCAGCCCTAATTATTATAGTGACAGTAGCAGAATTCCTTAACTTCCTTCAAAATATCCCTTCCGAATCTAACAACCTATGTTATTCCCCTGTTTCCCTTACTACATTCTATTACCTTGATTTTCCCTATATTAATCCTCATATTGAACTCTTTCTCCAGAACCGCGTTCATGCCGTTCCAATTCTTCTTCTGACTCCCATAATACAACAAAGCTTACGGTTTTTATTTCTTCTCCTTGCACTTAGATATCTTTTCGATTTGCGTTTTAACTTTCTGCATCCCCAGTTCTAAATATAAGTTAAGCAGTACGGGAGACATTCAGCATCCTTGTCTAACTTCTTTCTTGATTTCTGCTTTCTTTTCTTGATCTTGAATTTTAATTACTGCTGTCTTCCTTCGGAAGATGTTATGGATAACTTTTCTTTCTCTATATTTTATTCCTGCTGTCTTCGTAATCCTTAATACTGAGTCCCAGTTTACATTATCAAAGATTTATCCTAAATCTACAAATGTTATGAACTTAGGCCTGTTTTCTCTTATCAGAGTCAAAATTTCTCCTCTTGTCTCTGCATTCTTTCTAAACCCAAACTGATCTTCTCGAAACTCGTACTCTATTTGTCGTTCCATCCTCCAATATACTATTTTCGTTAATATTTTGAATGCTTGACATACTAAACTAATTGTCCTGTACTGTTTACATCTATCAGCCCCAGTCTTCTTCAGTATGGTAATATTGTTTGTACTAAAATTACTTAAATTCTTCCTTTTTTTTGTAGATTTCGCAAACTGTTATGAACAGCCATGATATCGTCGCTTCTTCATCGGATGATCTTATTAACTCCGCTGGAATGTTATAAATTCCTGGTGTTTTACAATTACTCAGATCTGTCAGCGCCCTATTGAACTCCGACCCTCTCTTACTGACTGATCTAGATTTCCACTGAGATACGGCTCTCCTAGATATTTCTTCCATCATCTTTCCTTATTTTCTTCTTTATTAAGAATTGGATTCCCATTTGCTCTTCTGATGTTCTTGCTAATATTTTTCCTCTCACCGAATGTTTCTTTGATTTTCCTATCAGCTATAAACGTCTGGTTTCCCTTTCACCATGAAATCTTCAATCGCTTTGAATTTCTCTTGGAGCCAAGTGTCTTTGGTTGCTGTGCACTTCCTATTTCTTCCTTCTGTGGTGTGTACTGCTCTTTAACATTTTTTCTCGCGTTTGTATATTCATGCCTTTCGTCAATCATTTTTATCATTTCTTGTGTTATCCTATTGGTCTGAGCAATTCTTCCTATATTTTCGTCAGTTGCTCTAGTCATTTCTTCCTCCAAGAATGCCCGTTGCTCTTCTATATTAATCTATTCTTGATATCTTCTTTGAAACTCTGAAGCACGTCCTGTTGTTTCAGTGTTTCTAATTCCCATTTTTTATTTACTTCTTATCTTGAGTTTCTTCATTTTCAGCATTTCATAACCAATTCTGATCAAATTACTTATTTACAAGGCATATATTCTTAGTCTGGTCCTTCAGGAAATATTATATTTTAATAAATCTTAGATTAAATTAGTTTATTAAAACAATATCGTGTTACCAAAAGCTCTTAAATGATTTGTCCCTCTACCCCGAGTTGGTATTCACGTTTAGTACGCAAGCATCTTATCACTATTCTTTTACGCTTTTATTTCAATTCCGTCCACATAGAGTGGTGCACCGAGTTTATCATCAAGAATTAAATACGCCTAGCGTGAGTAAGTCGGCAAAACTCATATTGTGAAATTCTTAGTTCTGTACATCTTGGTGCCATTTGTTGGATAATGCATTCATCCGTGAGCCCTGTTTCAATCTATGTATTTCTTTGTTTGCCAATGATATTGTTACTATTCCTTTTTCCGCAATACTATTGGTTGGAACATACATATAATGACAATAATTATTAAATTTCAATGTCCTTTGTTTATAAATTATTTTACGAGACAGAATTAATGGCTAGACCTGCTCATGAGGAATTTGTCTGTGAAAAGCATTATTGCTATTGTTTCTTCTAAGTTCAAACTGTACGACTATTCCAGAGAATTCTACAGTGACTCCGTAACTTTTGCTTTCAAACATTCGCAGCCAACGTCTGTTCTGTTGTTTATTGACGCTCGATTAACACATGTAAATTTGTGTAAAGAGAGTGTCATTTACATTCGGGAGCCATGTTTGGATTACGTTACTGTGACGAAACCGTAATGAAACTTCGACCCAACTAGACAACTCTTTCTTAAAATATTTCAACTGTTTGCATAAAAAAACGAATTCGAAAAAGCTGTGTTTTCTGATGCTCCTTTTAAAGTTAAATTACTGGTTTCTTTAGATATTCAGCTTTATTTTAACTTGGGCTAACACAATTTAAAGTCCTTTATACGTCCAACATATTTCATAATAATCAGGGGTGAAAGTACAAAATATATCTTAATGGAACGCAATTTTGTTGAGTGAAAAAAAACAATACATAATCATAATTTCCTTTTATATTGTAAATAATTACATATTTGTAAATAATCGCAAAAATATAAAAATAACAGAAAATCAACATACTTAATCATACAAAATCATAGAAATCAAAACAGTTTATGTGCCATTGTGATAATATTTTCTCTGTTCTAAAAGTGACAGTTTTCTTTCTCACTGCTTTCATTACATTATTAGCAATTTCTATGTAAATTTATTGTTTATTTTGTAAGTTTTTTTGTGGTTGTCAAGAATGTCCACTGTTGACTCGATTATAATTTAAAATTTTAAAAATAATATAATTGCAAGTAGTAATTCAAGTAGTAATTATCATAGTTTTTTTCCTCATTCACTTCAAAGAATTCGCGTGGCTTCTTCCTTTTCATAGCCAAGTTTTTACCTACGCTCTTGGGTCAAATTTGTTTATAGGGGCATATAAGAAGATTTCAGTGAGAAATAATTATTTATTGAAGTTTGTTTCAATGTTTACGAAACATTATTGTTATTTTTCTTTCTTGCTGATGAATTTAAACCGGAACAGGGTCACCGAAATGTTGTTCCGGTGTTTTCGGCTGTACTTTCACCTCTGATTATATATAAAAATATTTTATCCTTCAGTAATGTTACTGTAGGTATTGTCGCAGTGTCCGCTTAATTCAATGAGCCGTAATATGTAGAAACTTGCCATTTTACGGAATTGGAGTGCCATTTTGTCTTCTTTTTTCGACATAAATCATTAAAGTAATTATAACACAATATTCAGTCGCTTTTGAATAAATAGTGATAAATTTATGTGCTGGCTTTTTGGCCGTTTTTATATTTATCATTTCAGTAATTGCTGATAATGATCAGCATACAGCGCTGTTTTGATTTTGGCAGTTTCATATTGTAGATGCTTATTTCATATCTAAATTATTATTAGTAATTCATTTTGCTTTTTTATTGTAAATTGTTAATGGTCAAGTAATACTAGTGACAAGTTAGTTTATATTTCGTTGCTAGTTCTAAAAATCATTGTCATAGAATTATAATTTTAATTTAAGCTAAATAAATATAAATCTCAATAAATTTATTCTTATGAGCAAGATCATAGGGTTTTATCCCATCAGAATAGTATTATACTTTCTTCGTTTTTGTTTCATCTTAGGTGTTCATTTTTCAACCACTTTTCGCGAGTAGCACAATTTTTTGTTCTATCCACCAATTTTATTTTCAGTAAAATTATTTCCTAGTATTTTAGTAAAAGGGCCATAAATATAATTTAAATAACAGAAAAACAGAAACTTCACTGTACCTGTTCACTTTAAATATGCAATAGTGGAAAAATATAACAAATGTTTAAATAATCAGATAATTATAACTGCAACAGCTTAAAGCTCCTGAATTATTTGTCAACAAACATTTTACATACAGTGAAACAAATCTTAGGACCTTCTGGTTTCCTTATTATTTTAATATTTACTGGTATGTTTTCACATAGGTTCAAACAAATATAGAACACTTAATTGATTGATGCAAAATAAAAAGCTTATTTACTCTTAGAAGGATGTCTCTTGGAGTGTTCTAACCCTTAGTTTAACATTGCCTTGGCAATTTTGGTCTCTAAATAATATAACAAGTTCAATTTAAGTCCCGCACTAGGATAGACTTAAATATTCATCGCGACATCCTTAAGTTAACTACTTACATTAACTTAAACATTTTCTCTTTTATTTTCAAGCCATGCGTCTCGATTAAATTTGTTTGTTGTAAATATTCAGCAGGTTTTTTAATATTCTTTTATTTCGGGACAACTCATCTTACTTCTGTTTCATTAGATTCTTCAGTCGATTTATTCGTTCATAGTACAGCCTTCAGGAACTACTTTTTTTATTTGTTTACGGTCGCGTCAACATATTCTGTTCTGGGTGGCTGTACAGTAAAAATCAGTAATTAATATACTGTAACATGAAAAGTTACACTTAACAATGCAGGCCAGCTTGCGAGTTGCAATTGTTGAGGAACTTGAGCTAACAATGTAGTCTGGCGAGACTGAGTCGCCATGGGGTAATGGAAGCAGTAGGTTGTGTTGGCGGGACGACGAGAAAATGACCACGCCCTGCAGATATAATTTTTTCTCATGCTCTGATAGGAAATTAAAACCTATTAAAACCAATTTTGATATATTTTTTTTAGAAAAATACCTGGCGCCCCAATTGAATGAGAAATCCTCGAACACGGAGGAACATAGGATCTTCTACAATACATATATTACATTTTGAATTTCTCAATTGTCCGTTGTTGCTGGGTTATTTCTGGTATTATCAAATATCCTTTCCAGTCCTGTGATGGCAAGGCGTAGGCTGCTACTGAAGACGAACAGAAAGCACTTCTTGTGTAGCTGCATAAGATTGGTGCTACTAGTGTTATGGGAAAAGGTCTTAGGCTAGGTTTACACGGGCAGTGATGACTGCCAGAAAACGAGGGGCAGTGATGTCAGTGGCGTGTCAACATACGTCAGTGCTGCACTGACAACTGCCTATACATCGCTGACACGAGAGCACTGCCTCTCTTTTCTTGGAGCGTGTCAACAGTATGTCAGTCATGACTGACGTTCCCCTTCCACCGACCTAGACGCTGCCATCATGGGAGGCCAGTTAGTGGCAGTTACGGATGGAAATTATCGATTGTGACCGGTGAGGCAGGGCTGACTATCGATTGCGCAATGAAAAACAGTTTGTATTTTTCATTTTTAATACGCGTGCAGTTTGTGTGCGATTGGAGTAGGTGAATCTTTGTTGTGAACAGTGGCTAGAATTTTGGTTTAGAAGCATTTAGGATAGAGTTCGTTTGTTGCACCTAATCGCCTATAAAATTTTAGGTTAACTTTCCAAAAATAATTATTGTCCACCCTCCAACGGCACAAACTTTAACTAGAAAAAAATACGCAAAATAATGATGAATAGCTATAAACATTCTATCACACGTAATGAAAAATAATTCATTTCTTTTTGTTCAGTAATTGACACCTTCAAGGGGAATAAAACAAGTAAGAGAAACCGAGCCAATAAAACAATGAAAACCAGCTTCAAAGTACATGTGCTGTTTTTATTATTGCTTGATTTCTGTAGTAATAATATAAAGCAATATAACTAAATAACTGTTTTCATTTTTATGTATCTATAGTACAGTAGCGTAATACTGAGTTTGACTTTTTCGTGAGAATTCAGGAACCCTTCCTCGTCACGTCTATTCTATCACTAATACAAAGTGATTAGTTCCTGTTTATGGGCATTATGCGTACGCGAAAACACAAAGGGGAAATATTCAACTTGATATAAACAATATATCGACTATGCAACATCAACAATCCAACCGGTCGTAGTTGCCAAAAAATAGCAGAGAAGTATAAACATGCATCAGAGTTCTCTGCCCGTTCTGTAGTGAGGGCAGCACTTGCACAGAATTGTCAGTGAAGAAGTGGGCAGTTATCTGCCTAAGATGTGAATGGTAGGCAGTGCACAGCCAACCCAACTTCGACGAACATCACTGCCCGTGTAAACCTAGCTTTAGTTTTGAGATGTCAGTTTTGCCAGTGTCATTTTTAGTCTTGTTAACCTGTATCTTTCACTGCTAAGTACATTATTGATATAATCTTAAGAAATGTGGGGTATTAGAATCATTTAGTGATTTCTAATTATAATTATGACTGTGAATACTAAGTGTCGTAGGTATTAGAGTTGCCAGAACTACTTAATAACACTGCTTTTTTTAATTTAAATTCTTTTAATTTTCCATATTCATTTTAATTTGTAGTCCACATTCGCTCATTACACAGTCGTCGCGGGAGCCATCGACCAATATTTGTTTGTTTTATAATCACGATATTTCTTAAAAGTACAGTCTTTCAATATTCTGCTGTCAAGCTTTCAGACTCAAATTGCGTGGTTTCAATTTTCATTCTCAATCATAATAAATATTTTGTAACTACTTTGAATGATAGGACAAAATGCAAGCTTCAAACCTGTATTCGGGAATATTTAGAATATTTAAAACAACCTTTAAATAAACGAACTGTATTACCAAAACATCTATAGGCCTAATTGAAAAATCACAAGATTGATTGTATGAATGTAAAAGTGTTATATGTAGGAAGCAATTATTATTCTTGTTTTGTGGAGTGAAATGCTTCACATAAGATCAAATATAAATGCCATATTGTGAAATCAGATGCGTAAAATTTAAATTCAATAGGTGACGCTGTGGTGTTATCATTTAATTGTGCATTCTGGAAACTTTAAAATGTAATTCTTGCAGTTTAAAAAAATTAGGTTACAACATTTTAAGTTTTGCGATCTATTTCCTTGTCATTGTATTCCCTCATTTCTACCCAGGATGTTACGGTAGCAAAACTGAATTTCAATAATATATTAATTTAAGTAACCACATCATATAAATTTTATTTTTTATTGATTTATATTCAACTATATTTATGTAATATGTTATTTTTTGTAGAAAGAGTTGTGGTCGATACGTCTTATTTTAAGTTAAATATCTTCTTATTCCTACTTTTGTTCATTAGATGCATTTTATTTGTGTATTTCCTTCAACAGTGATTAATAATATCCATTTATTAAAAAAAACTAATAATGGAAAACAAAGTTGACCTGCATGAAGCTGGTGTCACATCCCCTCCGATAAATTATCGACGATATGGCTTTGATTAATTGACAAATCAAATTGCCGAAATTATTGAAGAAAGGCACATTCCAATTTATATATATATAATTGTACGTTAAAAGTATTGCGAAAATAAGTGCAACATTTGTTGACAACGTGGAATAAATACAATATTGTCTCGCTTTTTCGGCCAAGCCTTAAAAAGCTTATTAGTCGATACAGAACTTGTGATGAAGCGTTAGTCTATTCCTATATCCCAGAAACAAGAAAACGACAATATAGCTGTAAGTTTCTGTAGTCTAACTTCTCTAAGGAATTCCGAAGACTGAAAACGTCAGAGTAGGTGATGACCGCAGTACTTTTAATTGTGCGTGGAACCATCTAGATCGTTTATTTAGAAAATGGACACACGATAAATGAATACTATTATACGTTGTTATTGGACTGTCTGAGATTGTTAGGCGAAAAACGCACGGGGACACCTGTAAAATTTCAACGATGAAAATTGTCCAATTAACGTTTGAACTGTTCCCGCATGCTCCGTATAAGCCATATTCGACAAACTGTGTTATTTCTCTATTTCTTAGCGAAAGGAAAGAAACGGTTCGACTGATAATAACAATCCACGTCAAACGAGATCAATGTCGAAACAGTATTCTCAAAGCTAACTTCAGGGCAATTATGAAATTTCATATACAACAGTTACATACAATATATACAGAATATAACAACAGAAATCTTTCCAAAACCTTTCCACTTCCGCTTAAACATACTCCTGTAAGAAATCAATCTCTCACTCCAACCAATCATCCCTAAAACCAAGTCAAAATTTCCCACTTGGTTATCGAATACAGTCGAAATAGACTTATCACTATTCGATATTAAGAAAAATGAAACAAACTTCACAGTCATCCAAACACGCTTCAACGAGTAATCAGTCACTGCAAATGCGCAATCGTATCAACCAACAAAAATATTATACACAAACTCAACAACATGAGTTCCATTTTCATCTGCAAAGCTTTTACCATCCATGAAACGCTAAAGATGATCCAAAACTCAAATGCAACCAAATCTATACCAATAAATAAAATTGAAGTGTCTGTCTATCTGCCTGACTGACTATCCGTATGTTTGTCGGAAATAGGATACGAAATGGCTCAACGTATTTCAATGAAAATTTGAGGGTTTAAAAACAGAAGATTTAACTTAAATATTCGGGCATATTTCATATCGATAAATAAATAAATAATATATACATGTATACATTTTCATTAATTCTACTGGAAGGTTTCTTGCATACGTGCGTTAAAATCCCCAAAAGTCGAAGCGAATTGCCTATTACTTACTCTTCATCTGTTTAGGCTCCGAAACGGCTCAACGGATTTCAATGAAAATTTTAGGGATTGAAACAGGCATTTTAGCTTAAATTTTCCTGTATGTTTCATTTAGATATCTTAAAGAATTCAGAATATGTTAATATAAATATTTAAAAACAAATTGAATTGCCACGCGAAAGATGGCGTGATAACCAACTGCGAGTTTAAAGTCCTATTAGTTGTTTCTATACCATTTATCTTACTGTGTTATTAAAAGCGTAATTTTGGCAGCATGAGTGAGAGAGGGAGGTTGAGCATTCTCACTACAGCTATTGTAAACCTGTGAAAGCGGGACCTGTTCAAAACCAACTGCGAGTTATTAGGTTGGCCGTGAATCAATCATAAATAAATGATACCGTTAGAGAATGTAGACTTTCCCGGTGGATAGACTGAATAAGAAGTTCTCGGGACTTCACCCGGGTTATGTCAGTTACCTGACGATGGCGGAGATAGCCTTCGAAAGGTCGTATCTTATAAATGACATAACCCGGGTGAAATCCCGAGAACTTCTTATTCATTCAAATGATACCGTTCCTTCGTTTTTAGAGCAAAATAACAACAGCTATTTTTACGCGAATGGAGTCGCGGGCATAGCTGGTTTGTAATAAATACAACAAAGAACTAATCATCAAGAACGTTAGAAAAAAATACCACGAAATTAAAAACCAAACACAAATAATATTTCAATTGCATTAACGATAATGAGATGTAAGAGGTAGCAACAGCCGGAACCATTATCCCAGGTGCACTATACACACTGCATCTCTGACATCTCCGCCGAGCAATAAAATCATCATGGGACCAAGAATGGACAAAAACAATCAACAATAAAATTTACCATGCAAAAAATGCCTTTTACATTTACAAACAAATCCTACTAGACAACGCAAGAGACCAGATCATCTATACACATTTACGAACAGGACACTCTAAACTAACACATGAACACAGCCAGAAATATACCTACACTTTGCGAATTCTAACAGCCCTATTAACCATCAAACGTATATTCTAATGCAATTAAACACAAGTCCATAGAAATATAAATCTAATCACCAATTACCTAAATGTCTTACTTGGCAGAATAAAAACAATACAGCATACAATAAAATTCATTACCGACCTAAAGCGCCAACAAGGGACATCCATAAAATTCAATGTTAAATGTTATGCTTGTAAATGTGTAAATTGAAAATGCAGCAGTCGCTAATGACCACAAGTTTATTGCGGTTTAAAATAATTAAATTTTAAAAAAGAATAAATAAACTCAATGCCTATATTTGTATAGTAGCTTAGAGAGACATTAATCATAGATCGTAAATTCAGAGTCGACGGAGAGTGCATTAAAGAGAGCCAATGTATTTACGGGTGACGGTATGATATTTTCTAACGTTTCCTTAAGCTGTAAGGCAGTGTAGCAACTGACATCACATCTATTATTTGAGGAATGGGAAATCCACGACCACAAATTTTGCCAATTGGTGTAAAATGGACGACTAAGGCCTCGTTCGCGGCGCGGTACCGGAAGTCACGACGGCCGTATTAAGTTATCAGCGCCTCCAGCGTGACAAGTTTTCGGCCCAACTGCACCTCCACTCTCTCATGACAGGTGCCCCAATTAGCCGCGTCGCCTCTCTGCGCCTCTCCCACCTCCCCGCAGTGAACAGGGCTGGAGGTTTGCTCCTGCGCAGGCCAGACGCCGACTCATAAAGGTTTGGACGCGGCTCCGGTGAACGCTCACTCCGACGCCGGCCTCTAACGCGACGCCTCAGCTCGCCTCGACAATTTTCTCTGCGACGACGACGGCGCCTTCAGCAGCTAAGGGCAACTCGATTCGAGAGAGAATAGAGGAGACGCAACAAATCGTGTGTTTTACGAGTGCAGTGTTAAAGAATTCATCTGAGTGAAGTGTCAGAGAACTTAATATTTAGTCTCACTAGAGTCAACTTTGCGTTCGTCAACAATGTAGATTAAGCGTGGCGGTGATAAGGGCGTCACTGTGTTTTACGATCCTGAAGTACAATATAGGATTAGGCCATATCCGTCAGACAGTAGAGAAACTACGGAGCGGTTAACGTACCATTGTTGCGGAAGTTGATAGCTTTCTGAAGAAACGAATTTAGATCTGCCAAATGATAATTTAAAATATCTATATTGAATTTCTAACAAAATACATTAGTTTCAGTTCAGAACTATGTAGATGTTCAACAATAAACACTGTAATTAATCTAAATGTTTCAACACTTTTCGAAATAACTCAGAGAATACCTAATGACAGATCTCGCCTGAGAACAATGAAATAATGCTGAGTCTAAGTCAACTGTGATTCTCTCGACTTCACTTGTTAATTACGAGTTGTCATGTACAAGAATCTTAACTAACGCTTTTGATTCTCCAAGCACGAATTCTATTACTGCATGGTAAGTAATAATTCAGCAACAAATTTTTGTAGAATATTTTTTTATGTTTATTCAGATCTGAGATTAATTGTTGTGTTGTATAATTCGTTCCCTTTGTAGAAAAAGTTTCTTCGTTAATTGGAGAAAGTGAATTAATCTTATGCTAATTGCAATATCATTTCATAGCAGCTATAATTACGGTTAAGTTTAGTTTTCTATATATTTGGAATTGTAAAAATGATGTACTTCATTCCCTATTTGAGAATTATTTCGAATCGAAAAACAAATAGTATATTATTTTTCAAACATCACTCTTCAAGTAAAAATCCAAGTAACTGCATTTAAACTATAATTAGAATGTACCACATCACCCATACATGTCGTAATTGTCTCCTATCCTCCCAAAATTGGAATAATGTTTCTCAAAATTGTGATAATTCCTGATTCATCTACTTCTGTATTGACTGCGAGAGATATAATTCCGATACATTGTCATTGAGGCCAGTAATTAATTCCCTTGTTGCCACAAAAACACTGATTACTGTCAATTGAATCGCCACAAAAAAATTATAGAAGTCCTCGTATAAATATTGATGAAAATACGAACATTCATGGCGTGCCCAAATAACTGGGCGTAATAATGGAATTATCGGGAAACTTCTGATAACAGAATCATTCATTCATTATATTCTAGATAAGGGAAGGCTGTTATGCTAATATTGGATAAATTTACGTTCTACGTTCATAATTCAGTATGGAGAATAATAACACAAAAATTTAAATAATATTTATATTTGAGTGTGTGTATATATATGTTAGCCAAATTTTCCATTGTAAAAAAGTGAGAATTATTATTATACGTTTGTTTTTATTCCTGTCACATATAATATTTATACTTGCCATCTTGTCTCTTCGGTACCACCAACATAAATTGTATTTATTTTCTCTTAAAGGCTTTTTAAGCGATATAAGAGCGTTTTGTGTTTTGAATGTTTAAAAAATTAAACAGGATATTTTGGTATTTTATTACACATTATCCCTAAAATATTACAATTTCGAAGTACTGAAACAATCGTACCTTCAGGGATAATACCTGTGATAGTAAATCTTCTAAAAATAAATAGCGTAATGCGTATTTATCGATTTTTATATACCAAAATGACAGGAGAGCAGAAAACGAACACTGTGGCTCGACTATATAAGGCATTTATATTTTTAAAGAAAAAACCCAAGGTTCTTTATCAATATATTTTAATTATATTGATTTCATACGCAAACCTTTTGAGATTTACAGACGATTGTATTAGCGTTTCAGATGTCTCTTCCTTTTTCCTTTAAACTTGAAATGAGAAGTGCAGGGAACGTTTTTTTCGTCTTATAGGGTGTTTGGGTGATGTTGTGGTATGCTGTCTTAAGACTGGTCTGATGCAACCCTCCATGTAAACCTATATTGCGCAAGCCTTTTCATTACCGCAGAACTAGCACATCCCACATCCTCCCTAATGTGCTTAATTTTGGCTCCGCCTTCTGTTCTTACTCAAACACTTCCCTCTAATGTTAATTCTACAAGAACCTCAGTCTTAAAACGTGGCATATTAATCTATCCCTTGTCTTGGTCAACGTACTCCATATTAATATATGGTTGGGTGATAACAGGCTAAATGAGGGTGATCTAGAAACTGGTGACTCTCCTTTAATAGCATAATAATGGAATTGAAAAGGGGGTATTCGAAAGAAAGAGGAAGGCCATCAAGGATTGACCATTCAGATGCGCATTTAGTAAAATGTTGTCGATAAAACGTTATATAATTTTCCTGAGAAATGAATGTTCCCATACTTTCAGCTTAATATTACTATGGGCCAAATTAAAAGAACCTCGAATTCAGTCGCTCCTAAAGTTCAAAGCTTAATTGAATACAAAACTTTTAAGCAGTTGAAAAGTTGAATGCTAAAAAGTAAGATCCTTTTAGTTGGTGTCCACCCGTAATCTGATTAATTCTGAAGATGAAATTCAATACTTCAAATAGGTTTGCAATTACCAGTTTTCAAAAATCTAAATGAATAACAATACTAATCGAAATATTCTATCAGCTGTATCATTTGCTCCTTATCAATCTGTCACATGATCAATGAAGTAGCACTAAAACGGAACCTATGGGTCGAAATAATACTCCTAAATAGTTGTTTTTGGTCATTATACTGTGCCAATCATCCACGAGAATTTTAGTCTAAAACAGAGATAACAGATGAATACTTGTTATTATTATAAGTTGAAGACTTTAAAGCCGTTTGATATTTAACTAACAACACAATAAGCTTAATAAAACTGTATTAAATTTCTGTTTAAAATAATTGATAAATATTTTGCGTTTATCGAAAGAGACAGTGATAGGAAAGCGTTCGGATTTAGAAATGAATAGTCATTTTAGTTTCAGTATTTCTCTGATAATTAAAGGTTTCACGTTTAAGTAATTTATAACTATACAGTTCTCTGAATTTTAGGTTTATTTCACTAGTTTATATAATAACAAAAGAAAATTTAAGGTAAACTCGAATTTTTACATTCTCTCGTAATTTCGCTTAATTTACCTTCTATGGAGAAAATTTCGTATGTAAGTTAAGCAGGAGTAGAGGACAATGTTTCCATATAATTTGGTGCTAACTTATGTTAACAATACGTTGTACTGAATAACAGAGGACAGAGACTTACTATCGAAAATCGATATTGGGCTCTGGTCCTCTGAATTATTGTTCTCAGTCTCCGTGGAAGGTACTGAAAGGAAAATGATCAATCTTTAGCCATAGTACTATTCAGACGAACGGTCATAATTAAATTTCACAATGGCTTTTATAACTCTCACTTTACGTTCTCCTGACTGTCAATTTGCTACGTAGCTATACTTTCATTTTTGACTAAATTCTTTTCTACACTGTTACTACTAATCAAATAAGGTTTAAAAATGATGTTTTATCTTTCATTTATTATAAATTCAGCGGGGTTTTACAGCTTGCGCCGTTTCCCGCATCCAATATGCCATTTATTCTTATCCGGGACGTCATCTTCCTGCACTTGTCCACATTTCATTGCCGCCTCAACTCCATGTTTCCACGTCCTTCTGTCTTGGCCTTCCCTTCTTTCTCCGTCTTTCATTGGGTGTCCAATTCCGAATTGCAACTGGCCCTCTATTTTCTGGCATTATTTTTAGATGCCCGTATCAAGTTAGCGTTTTCTTTACTAGAGTATTATATTTTCTTCAATGCTCATTTTGTTATTTATGTTTGTATTAGGAATGCGTTCTAATAACGATACTGTATAGATTCCCACTGCATCCATTTCAACTCCTTTTAACCTGCATTCGTTTCTTCTATTTATTTTCCATGTTTCTGAGTTATAGAAAGATATGCATTATGTCGTCTCATGCTGAATTACCATGTTCCACCAAATACCATTGAGTTCATGAATTGCATTCCGTCCTTGATTTATTCTATTGTTTATATCTATTTCCAAATTCGGGATTTTACTGAAAATTGATCCTAAATACCATTACAGATTTTTATATTTATTCTATTAATATTTAATTTTTTCACTTATGAACCGGCAAGATATTCTGTCTTGTCAAAATTTATTTATAACACCCACTTTTGTAATTCTCCTTTTTTTGCGTTAACAGACTACATGAGGGTGATCCTGAAATAGGCGACTCCCCTTTAATAGCATAGGAAGGGAATTGAAGAGGGGGGATGTGGAAGGTAGAGCAAGGTAGCCAAGGGCTGACTAGGGTCCCCGGGCTATGGTTTAAGAATCCTACCCGGTGTTTCACCAAAAGAGATGAGGGGTAAGACCCTATAAAATCTGCATCAGGAGAGCTTCTTCTAGCTTACGTATCATGTAGCTTGCGTTATCAGTATATGCTGCGACAATCACTTGATAATTCGCAAATAAAGGTGTGGAGAGGCGCGAATATTAAATTTATATTCACACATATCTATATTCATTATTACGCCTAATAATAGAAAAATTAATATAAGGGTCCACAAGCAATAAAATCTATATTTATTTAAGTGTAAAGTTCAAAAAATTTATTAACGCTGGAAATATTCTCACAAAATAAAAACACACATCTCATGTCGGATTCAAGTGGTACGGAAGCCAGCTCAATTTGTTTGCTACTTGATAGAATCCAAGTAATCCAAAAGAATGAACTCATTTTTATATCCAACATATTTATTATACTAGGTCTCATCTCTTCTAGTTCATATCATGTAACAAAGGATGAAGTCCTAAATTAGGGACGAAACGTGGTGTGTTTATATTTTTTAATGAATATTTTTTATCTAGAAATAATTATTGCACTTAACGATAAATTAAATTTACATGTTGTTACTTATTGACTATCATATTCCTATATGCAAATTATTTTACGTCCAAAAACAGCGCGGAAACATAAAAAACTAATGTTTCATTGGATTATTATGTGTGATTCAATTGTATCACGAAACAAATTCAAATAAATCAATTTTAGGTGGTATATATTCTCGTGTAAGTGAGTCCGTATAGTAAGCAAGACTTTATATTGAAATTTTATATACAAATGAATACATCAATTGGTAACAGAACCCACATGTAAAGCAGCAATAAATCAGAGTTGCCTATTATATCTAAATATTTATCATATTAATCCTAGTACAAGAAGGAAATATTTAATTATTAGAAAAATATAGTCTTTTAAGAACAGGAAGAACTACAATAGAAAATTTTCAGTTGCATTTGAAAACATTTATTTCTTAGTACACACACAGTTAAAGATCCGATGATGCTATATAATAAAACGGGTTGAATATCTGGTACCTTGTAGTATAAGGGAAGTGTCAGCTTATCGTGAAAGTAACCCTGCATTAAACATCCATTTCCTCTGAATGCAAATTTTGCTACCGCAGTTATGTTGAAGCTTTATTGCTCAACTTAAGTCTTCCGCACAGACTTTAATAACGTCAATAAGTTAGAGATATGAAACTTCACAATGAAAATGATTTTCGTAATAAAATGTCACCTACGAGTACAGTTTCAAATTGTTAAAGACGTTTGAAGTAAATTTTAAGTAATTATGTCCCGGATAATATTTATAATATGTAAAATTTACATAATGAAATAGTTTTCTCAACAAGTAAATTGAATTTGAAGCTTGTCTACAGACAGTAAGTTCTCTCGTTAGCATAAAATTATTCGGTAGAAACACAAAGACAAAATTTGTCTCAGCAGGCATGAAAAAATAATTCAAGGCGGGTAGCTTTCTTTGGGTTTGAATAAAACACTTCGAACCGGAACACTATAATATATTTCAAACTATTTACGTAATAATGTATCTACATACATGGTAACATACTTTATTTAATTTAAATAATTTTCGTTAAGTTGTTAAATATGAACCATTCTCTCCATATCTGTTACAATTGAGAGAATTAGAACCTTTGCATGAACAAATATTTAATTATCATATATCTTCAGTTTATCTGTTAATTTTGCAACACTCGCCTTGCTCTGAAGTCTGCAATGATTTTTATTCCATACATACATCAAGGGTAGATATAAATTCAGTCAACGAATAGACTTCCTAGTTGCCTTTAACCATGAAGATACAGTATATTTAAATTGTGTGAGAGTTAAATATAAAAACATCAGACATCGATCTGTTAGACACTCGTATATGGCTATAATATTTACCGTTTTCTGTATATTTATTATGCACATCTTTAAAGTAAGTCCGTGATAATAAAGTTGATATTATTGATGTCGGAAATAATTACTCTCAATTTGGTAAATAAGGACGTGGTCAACGAAGCAGGAATTTATCTTCCACAATCAATGTGCTTGTCGAATAAAAAAAACAGTGAGGAGTAGAGGAAAAGAAAAATGCAAGAATATTTTTTGATAAAAACACAGACAGGGACTAGAGAAAAAATCGTTATTGTTAATAAATTTCAATGTATAGTAGTGCATCAAATCTTCATTATTAACGGTTATTTCTAAGGGACGAGACAGATAGAAAATCGGAATAAAGAACAATTTCGTTAACAAGAGAAATTGGAATTAAAATGTTAAACAAAGTTAATATACCGGCATGAAGTTATTTCTTTCATATTACATGAATGATCGCATTACAATAATATAATAATTAATACTTGTAATTGGTATTATAATAAAAAAATGCCTATTTTATTAGAAACGGACTGCTACTACGATCTTAGTAAAACTGTTCATGAGCAGAACCTCTACGATTATTGATAAACTAGTAGATAACGGAAAGTTATAAGAAGCGCACTTGGTGTTGCATATATTCGGACTTCGTTATTTGTGTTGTTGTTTCTTCATTGGCGAAACTATACACGTTCTGAATATATAACTACGCGCAGCTCATTATTTCCTTAATCGCAACAATAAAGACAAATCCATTATTAATTATTTAAAAGAGTGTGTAAACAGTTACTCATTCAGTGAAATTGGAAGTAGATTGAGTGACATCGGCCAAGCGACGGAAACCTTTGAGAGTTGCAGAACTAATTACCCCAGACGATTACAAAAAGTAGATAGTCGGCACCATTAATTGCGTTTGGGAGTTGAAACGACTAACAGTGCGAAGCTGTATTGAAAAACAAATTAAAAATTTATTGCAATACCTGCTAACTTTTATTTGTTATGACTCAGAAACCTGAAATTTGACTAAGTAGTTAATGACACATAAAAGTGAAAAGCAGCGTTAGAAAAATGGTAGAAATATTAAAATTAAGTGTTAATTAACTGAAAACCCTTCCTCCATGTATTTCACAAATCAGTTGAAGACAAATTTATTTTATATAATTACTCAGCAATATTTTAAGGTTTTCAGATATCAACACAAAACTAAAGTAAAATATATTCTCAAATGAGGTTTTTTATTTCTATTAAATGACCGATTTTAATTTTGATAATAATGATGAAAAACCCTTGGTTTCAAATCAGTCACGCATTTAATAAATTCACAATTATATTATAATAATTGTAAATTTTAATAAATTTTTAGAGGAGCCTTCGGTTATGCCAGTCATCTATAATTTGAAAAACCAAATTAATTGAAGCATTACAAAACATCATATATATGAAATTTATACTATATAAAAAGTAAATTCTAAATCTACTGTACGTACATTCATGGTTCCAGAATGTGTTGGCTTACACTGGGCATTTTTCGCATTTCGGAGTTCCTAAATTTCATACAAATTTTACTACTCCTGTGCAAAAAATACAAAATTGGAAATTTATATTCATACGTCTTTGAAAACTTAATTGAAAATTATTTCAATGAGTCCAGAGCTTTAATTAAGCCACGTCGAAATTTAAATCGCCAAAATATTGCATTACTTGCAGACGTGGCATCTTTTGGGAGGTGTATGTACTGGGGCCGGAGACCTTGGGCTTACGGTAAGAGTTGTCCGGAAACCCCATTGGGGATCAACAGACCAACTGCCTCTTAGAACTGGTGGAGACACGGAGAAGGGAGCGCTGCGACCCCACAGCAGACTCCGTCATTCGGGAGAGCGTGAGAATAGTACCCAGTGCCCTACCTACCTGATCCTATTTTTCTAGGGTTTTTCCGGCATCTCTATAGGTGAAATACCGGATTGGATCCTAAAACTATAGCCCGGGGGTCCTAATCAACCCTTGGCTACCGTGATTTACCTTCCGCATCCCCCCTTTTCAATTCCCTTCCTATGCTATTAAAGGGGAGTTACCTGTTGCAGGATCACCCTCATGCAGAACCCCAAAAAATTTTTTATTATGCACGCGGGTTAAACCGTGCTGCAATATTAGTGACAAGTACGGCGTCAGTTTCAATTAAAGACTGTATAATTTCAATTAATCAAAATTACTCTTTTCATTTACTAATAAGATCCTAAAAATTCATTTCATTGTTAATCTGAGGGAAAATTTGAAGATTAAAATTGTTTATTTGTTGATACTACTGATTTAATTAATTGAGTGTTACATTAATGATTGTAAAGAATATAGAATTTATTAGTTGTGTATTACAATCCAGTTACTATATAGTTCAAAAATATAATTTTGAAACATCCACAGATGCTGATAACGCAAGCTAAATGATACATAAGCCAGAAGAAGCCCTACTGATGCAGGTTTTCTAGAGTTTCCCTGAATCTCTTTAGGTGAAACACCGGGTAGGATTCTTAAACTAGTCAACACTTGGCTACCTTGGTCTACCTTCCGCATCCCTCCTTTTCAATACCCTTCCTATGCAATTAAACGGGCATTGCCTGTTTCAGGATCACCCTCATGTAGCCTGTTAACCAAAAAATTAAAATAAACCTCTACACCAGACAGGTCAACCAAATTGACAGATAAAAAAGTAACAGGAATATATTGTTAAGCAAAATATTATTTTCAACCAAAGTTTCACAATATGTACGGTTCCCTAGAATACTCTACACTTTAGCATATATACAGTAAGAAAAGAAAAATTATTTTACTTACACCAGTATCCATTTCATGTACCTCTAGCTTATAGTTACAAAATTACGGTCAATGTAACATTTCCTGTCAGATACGCAATTGCTAAGTAAATGTCCTATCAATGATATCATATTATTCTGTCAAAACAGGATATAAGCATTTGGAAGATAGATAAAGATTAAAAAAAGCGAAATAATTCCATTCGATAATAAGAGTTTAATAGAATTGATTACAATTAATTATTTAAAATTTTTCAGTTATTCTACTATCGGAAGAAGGAGCAGAATAATTAGATAAAAAGTTAGGGTCGATAACGAGTGGAATTCGATGCGAACTGAATAAAATTTTAATTAAAAATGTACAGAAACGTAGTTTAATAACATATTTTACATTCGTTTACAGAAGAGAATCAATGAGATTTAAAAACAATAACGTATTTTGTGGAAAACATTATCATAACTGTTGGGATTAAAATTTCTCTACTTCAGCCTGACAGCAAGAGAGCATACCATAAGCAACTTATTAAAAGAACTGAAGGTAGAGAAGCTTCGGCTAATAACATTTTCTTAATGCCTAGCATAAAGGCCGTTTAATTTATTTTATTGGTTTAAGTACGTATTATTTGACCATACGCATTAGCTGAACTTCAAGGGTAAAAAACGTAAAATTAAGTGACGTCATGGTAACTAATTAATCGACTGTTTTTGACTTTGTTTCATATATTAAAGTTGTGTAAAAATAGATTACATATTAAATGAAATTGATTATTTTCGTGACTTTTAAGCCAAAATTACGGCTTTATAGTGTGATTTTTCTCTATTGAAACCGAACTGTGATGGATACACCTATATTTCTACGTTTAAATTGGCATCGAATATTATTATACTTCCTTTTATGTTTTTTTTAAATTATTTCTTGTTTGCGTTGAAAAGTTAATAGACATATATTATTGACAGTATGTGCTCAAGAAATTATCTCAGCATTGCAGTTTATTCATTCTGCACGTTATTTAATGAAATTATTAGTAGGGCAGTTTTAGATTCATCATTTCACTTATTTATATTCCTATCTTATACTATTTGAATTTCTAGACAAGCTTTCTCTAACTAGATGTGTTATGTATATTTACTTACGGAATGCGGCGACTAAAGCTATTTATTGATTTATTCTTATTTAGCAATAAAATAAAAATTAAGGGGTGTTCTTTTAAAGATTTAATGAATTCGTCATTATTGTTTCATATACTATTGTTGGAAAAATCATTCTGAAATTTTATATAGATATAAATATTATTGTCCGAGACCATTTGTTGCAGATAATAATTGTTCGCTGTTTTGCCAGTTTCTAACCAATACCCAAAACACTTAATGAAGTGTTTATTTGAAATACGTAGATGAGTCTTATTTTTTAATAGCTATCACTATTTATTGGGATTAAGGTTGTAAGAATTGGTGGTGTAGTTAATTTTTATTGGCTCTGGTAATATATTGACGGAAGATGTAAAGGCATTACAGTGGGAAAACATGGTAAGGATGTGATCAGACATTCGCTAAGAACGAAATCAGTAGTTATAAATAAACCATTTATTATGTTAGGCATATATCATTTCAATACAATTCATATTTTTGAAAACAAATATACAATGAGAATTTACGATTCATGTTCCAAAATTGAGTTTACTAGTTTTATTATATTATATATATTATATTATTGACAGATTATTGACTATTTTTCCACATTGTTGCCATCCAGATGCGGTTACCCATGGCACAAGCCTCGAAGAAATCACTCCATCTCCTTCCTCAATTTCAGAACATCTTTAAGCACCTGCTCGTCAGTTGATAATTTAATTCCACCCATGTGTGCCTTCCCAAATTAGTCCAAGAGCAACTCGGAGGTTAAGGCTGTGTGAAGACGGGCGTTGTCGTGCAACAAGCACCTCTACTCATCAGGATTCTCTACTGTTTGAGTTCATTTTGAGGTCTCACATTGTCGTTGTGCATTTATGGTCTCCTCCTGAGGCAGGATTCCGACACTATAACATGAGTTACGTTTTTCCATGTTCATGCGATGCTCGATCCAATACCTCTCCGTGTTGCCAAACCTCAAAAAACATAAACCACTATCCATCGTGGTCACAGTACACTTAATTTCTTAAAATACCTCGTACTTCTGTCCTGATGTAAACTATGCATCACTACTGAAACACTATTATATAATTTCCATAACTCTATCGGAAGATAATATTCTTTGTTAAGACTGGACAATAATTTGAATTAATTCTAATGCTTGATTGTAGATAAAAGTAAGTGAAAATACATTAAATATCTTAAAACATAGAAAATTTACTGCTGAAACTCTAATGATAATATGTACAGAGTTACTGTTCATGACGTATACCATGGCACGCACAGTAGAGAAAGAAGAAGAATGAGAAACTTCCCCTTTAATCGTTCCTGCGCAACTCGACTGTCATTGTTGAAAGCACATATTTTATTCTTACGAACGCGATATTCAGACTGAGGCAACGTCTTTTTTTATACTTATTACCTTATAATTATGACATTTTTGGACTTACACCATATCATGAACTAGAAAAAATATATGTCTTAGCACTTTTACACTACCAATTTGTTTCAGAAAAAAAATCTAGATAAATTGGGCTCCGTCCTACCCTCTACTATATCGAGAAAGTTGTATACTGTATTCCTTTTTGCACGCGACTGGTTAAATCTCCTCATTTATACGCATATATAAGATTCATTAACAAGAAATTGATTTGACTTACAATTATTAAATATTCTCTGTAGCATTTTGTGTTTTGATATGAATATTATTATTTATTCAAGATGATTTTATTAAAAAATAATTTTATCTGAGAACAAGTCCTTCAGTTTTGTTTTCTTGTACATGGCAGCGTATCAGCCCACTCATTCCTATTTAAAGAAGTTGAAATAATGTGTTTCCCTGCCTTGACATCCCTATGCATGAGTTGTTGACGCTTTCATTTAGCAACTTTAAAAGTAAATGTCCCAAGATTATTTCGAACGCGTGTTCTGCTTCCACGGTATGCTAAAATCAGCCAAGCTGGGTTGGATAACTTGTGGACAACTTACTGCACAATTCATGAGAAATGTGAATCGATTATGAAATTATATTACGATGTGCATTCTAAAATTTTATTCTTGCCCTCGTTGTCACCCTTTTCTGAGTGGAACAGAAAACCCACAATTGTTTCCGCTTGCTTATTACAATACTTTTCACTGTTAGTATATGGCTTCTCCTATTACAAGGTTTCGCACAATAATGCTAATTAACAAACAACTTTATTAATTATTCCCTTATTCGTAGTTTAGGTTTATGCATCATAAATGCATGAATATGAAAATTTCAATAACAAACTAATGAAGTCCACAAACAGGTATATTGTCTCTGTCTGGATGTTTTATTAAGTGTTATCCGTTTAATTTTTAACTAACCGATACTGTAGCTGCATGGTATGCAGCCATGTGCAACCTCACGATTAATATTTTCCAGTGAAATATACTGAACTAAAATTATAGTTGTCATTAGGAGCCAAGTTTGTTGTAAGAATAAATTTGGATATCTGGTTACTATTTTTTAGATATGTAAACCTTGTATTTTTATCTGAAACTAGCAGAACTTTTTATTCATTAAATTCATGTAATCAAAACGTAAGTAGTTATAATCAAGTAATGCAAAATACTAAAATATAATATTAAATATTAAAAATATTAATACCTGAAGCCAGGAAGTGATAAATGGGTTTATAAAGCAAGTCATAGAACTTTAAATGCGTATTATCACTAATTTGCTTCGAAGAAATAAACCAAGTAAAAATTCTGTTCATTTCTACGGTAAGCAACTGGTAGTAATGCAAACAGAAGGTGAATATTTTGTGCACAAATGTATTATTATTATTGGAATAAGAGGCGGTGCGTGGTCACCGATGAACAATTGCCCGTAATTACTAGTATCATTAAAATTAGTCCAACAAATGTTTGTTTAGGAATTTTTTCCAATTCTATGCTTTAACCTATCAATGGTTCTCCACCGCTTAAATTTCCCTTAGAATTCACCTGTTTTCCCAAATGTCTACATAAAGATTCTCTAAAATCGTTTTCTAAATCTGAAATTTATTTAGGTAAACCAACTCTTTAAATATTTTTAAGTTAAATATTATAAAATTATCTCAATCTTTTTTCAAATATCAAGTAATAAATACATCTTTCTGAAACTATATTCTCTCTGACTGCTAATTCATTAAACTGACTGACTCATTGCCTCCGGGCAAATGCCCGATTGCAGCTTAGTAGTAGTAGTAGTAGTAGTAGTAATAATAATAATAATAATATAAATGCATGGGTTTTTAAAAGTACACTCCCTCTTTTCCCAATTATCTTGACTCATAGGTATCCAGTGTTTGAATGTTTCCCGTTTTTTAGCTTAATCGTCTCTCTCGCGAAATCGTTAAAAAGTGAATTTGACATTTCCAAAAAAATTTCCTTCAGAATTTCACCGTCGGAAAATAGCTTACATTTTTTTTGTAAGAGATAGCTTACTTTGAATGATGCAGTAGTTAGCGATTGTGACTTTAACCTTGGCTTTTTACAAATGCTTTGTTGATTTGTTATTTGAGTTTTAAGATCCCTAACTTTGTTTTCTCAGTTCAGAATTTGGTACATAATCTGTTTGATACTTGTTATATAAAGCTAAAAAGTGCCTCTCCAGATTACTCTTTTTAGCAATGGCTACCGACGAAATGCATATTAAACAACATTTGTCCTTCACCATTGTAAAAAAGTAATCGACTTCCCACTTTTCATGGGAGTAACAAGTTTTCGAATTTTTTCGGTTTACTATTCATGTTCATGGATATACTACAACGAAAATAAATATAACAAATTAAAGAATAAATATTGAATTAAATATTTTCCTATAAAATTAAAAAAATCATGAACTGCGGCAATTATCTCCGTTACATTGGGAGAAATAATAACAATACTGTATATTACGATCGGGGACAACAATAAAATACAAGTATATTAAAATCTAAAATAGATATATTCAAATTTACAAGAAGTATTTAAAAACTAAAGTTACAATATATTTATTACGGTTTACAATACTGTCTCTTATTTTCTCTCAGTGTAATGACCGCTGTTTTGAGATCAGTTGCCGAGAATTCTGAGATATCAAGTATTCCTCCAACGCTCGATAACAGGTGGAAAGTTCAATGTCCTCCGTAAATATTAAAGACATTTACACCAACTAGAAAAAATTAAGTTTTTGCCCCTTTTCTTGGAATATTCTTGTTGCTTTCCAGTAACAATAATGAATTTAAATTCCTAAAGCCGCCTTTCACTAAATAAAATTTAACAATAGCAACAAAATGTTATCAAATTCTGCATTCCACAATTAATACCAGCTCGGTATTCATTGTAAAGTTATAAACTGTTTGAAAAGCGATGGAGGACAAATAGGACAAGAATTTGTAATTACGGTTTTAAACGCTAAAAAAATGTTGTAGGTAATGATCGTATGCCAAACAATGTGCGCAATATTTAAAAGATAAATTGCCACAGTTTGGAGAACAGCATAAATGTTAAATCTGTTCATCATTCGAACAAATAGATCGACAGAATTATCCATTGTTATGCGAGTATTCATGAGATCACATTCATCTGTTGCACACACCTACATAATTTATGTGTGGATTAATAAATTTTGCAGCTTCATGGCGTATATATTTGCTTAAATAACTCACAAAGTGTCATAACGTATTAATTAATTGTAGAATTACAGATAATGTTGTCACAAGTCGTATATTTATTTATATTGGTAACCAGTTTAGAACAAAAAATATGTCAACATAAATGTCAACCGACTAATTTAGTAACTGGTTTGATTCATTTAATTTTATTTCGATAGACCATGTGTCAATAACTTCAACATTTTCTTGAACTTCATTTATAGATTAGCAAAATTTGTACTGTCATTAACATACGAAATGATATCATGATATCTTCCTTCCGTAGAAAGCAGTTCGAATTATTAGCAAGAAGCTAAAAATTCAAATACACTACCATGATGTAAATTAAGTTCTTAAGTTCAGTTGAATTTGAAACTACAAAATAAATCCAAAAATATTATAATTATACATTTTATTATATTTATTCATTGCGTAATTATATTTATAATATTATTTCTAAAATTTGTAATTCATCTTCCAGTTAATAATAAACTGTATAAAGGTGAGGCTGTATTTATTTTTATACCAAGATGGAGCTAATAATGCATTGAATCAAGTGCTTAGATTGTTTGATTGAATCAAGTGATTAGATGGAATATAACCCAATTTTAGTAAAACCAACTTTAAACTATTTTATAAATATTTTCATTCTGTATTGCCTTGTTACTAAAATTTGGGGGCAACACTTCAGCAAAAGTAAAGTTATTTATAGTTCATAAAAGTGCCATAAGAAGAATATGTCAAGAAAATCTTGTCGAGGACTTTAAAGAATCAGTACATTTTCTCATTAATGCTATTTGTGCTTAGCAATAAAAATTTATACCGTACTAATTCAAATGTGCTCAAAAGAACACCAGAAGTAAAAAACACTCTCATATAGAGTGTAAGAGACAGTCAATAACACAGAAATCTGTACACTGTTCAACAAGCTTCCCCCACACATTAAACAGTTCCGAAATTAACCAAATAAATTTAAAATTGAAATAGCCATTTTTTTACTCATCACTCCTTCTATTCTGCAAATTTCCAGACCTGTCAAATTATTGACTACACTAAAGTAACAAAAGTATAAATAATCAACATGAGATACTAGATATAACGTTATCCAATTAATAATGTTATAGACTTCTGTAAAACAATTTTAATTATTGTGAAGGATCCACGGAATATGAATATTTTGTTTCGTTATAAAAAATAATTATTATCTTTATGCACATACAAAACACAAATAGACCATTTTCAAAGTATCCTCTAAGAATAATTGACACAATAAAATTTAATTAATTGTGATTTATGAGTACGTAATTCCATAAATAATTACTCAATAATAAGCACGCACAAAATATTTTTTGATAAATTGTTTTCTCTAAATTTTTACGTCCCAAATATATTGAGTTTATTCTGATAGCATTTTTACTTTAATTAGCAACTAAACCTCCCAGTTACCTGAAAATGACAAATTCATATTTTGAGTTCCGTTTTGATGAAACATAAACAAAGCCCAATGTTATCGATCAGACATTGCATAGCGATATTAATATCTCACATGTGAAAGGGGAAAAAGCAGTGTCGCACAATAGTTAGTTACTAAAATCACATTGTTTCAACTGAAAGTCTGCAAACAATATTAACTAAATTACTGAGTTTATGCAATGTAATGTAGTCAATTAAATACAACACATATTTTTTCGTTGGATAGAACTGATTGTTAACTGTAACTATCTAAATACTGTATACGGATTGTCATTATCTACCCTAACAGATAATTTCATGTGTAACTTTACAGCTGAGTATAGCCGCATATTTGCCGAAATCACCTTAAACCGTTAAATAATTATTCTAATAATATTAGAGATTGGTAATATAGGCCTCAATTATAATATAATTATGAGATCAGTGATTCAAAAAATCTGAATACGAATATAATCCTTACCCTATAATCGGATAAACGAACGTCATTATTACTGGAGATCTGTGACTTTATTACGCCTTCATGTTGAAATGTGGAGTATTTAAGGAGGAAAGGAAAATATGGCAAAAATGTAAAATTCCCAAACTAAATGTAAGAGGACAGAAATAGAAGTCTTACAAAGAAAAATAAATGACTGATAAATTATCTTGGGAGCCGTATAGGACCCTAGACATTGTTGGGCTGATTACACAGGAAGATTCATGTCGTTATTAATATCCTGCTACACAATGACACTACCTTCCAAGGTTTCACGTCATTGCGCCCGTAATCCAGGCTAGGATGTGACATCAAGAAGTTTTAAATTCAATACATCACAGTGAAAGTTTTGAAGTTGGCGCGAACAATGCCGATAAAAAGTTATAAAATATTTTTTGCATTCTGAGAACTCCACTTTTTTTTATGAAAAAGTCGTGGCATCAATTCTTCACCTATCAGATACGAGTTTTAGTCTTTCAGCTATCATTTTATTTCACTGAAAGCGGACAAGTGAACCAAATATCAAATGCTTTCCCAGTTTAGTAGCTGTAATTTGATGACTAGTAGCGTCGAGGCCAGGAGAATTAAAGAATATAGAATTATTTTATTATAATTTTATAATAGCCAGGTGGATTTATAAAATAAATTTATTAAAACATAAAAATTAGTTTCCAATGACGTTTTAACAATTGTGCAAAAAACTTTCATAAACGAGCTGTATAAGGTGGTATGGAAAGATTATGTATGCTTATGAGAGTACTATTTAATCAACTCACCATGAATAACAATCCAATAATCTATTGTCATGTGAGCAACCAGTGACCTGTTCCAAGTGGTTTATTAATGTAGAAATAGCTACAACGTATTTTTTAATCCTTGAATGAAATTGTAAAGGTCTCATTAACCCACTCATACCGTTTGACTTAATGGAGATGAGGGACGCAGGTGCTGGACAGATGATGGACCTCTCTTGTCGTGCGTGAAATGCCCGTTGCTGGATCTCTGCCAGAGGTCCTTTATTGTTTTTCAATCGTAAATTCGCCGAGGTATTTATACATTTCCCTTCCATTAAATAATAGTTGTAATTTAACCGATTACATTTTTATCAGTTAAAATAGCTTTCGATCTACAGCGATTGGACAAATAATATGAACACCTGAATAT
The DNA here is from genome assembly GCA_034510155.1 of Eucriotettix oculatus. Lineage (NCBI taxonomy): Eukaryota > Metazoa > Arthropoda > Insecta > Orthoptera > Tetrigidae > Eucriotettix > Eucriotettix oculatus. The sequence continues at coordinate 212,531,296 of CM067376.1, read as the reverse complement.
ACACAACATTTATTGATTAATAAGGAGTTGGACCACCATTTGATTTGAGAACAGTTGGTTGTTAGATTCTCAGGATAATCTGGATGGGACCATTAGATTTTACAGGACGAAAGCGCTTACAGAGCCCCGAAGGACACCTCGCCTAATGTGCTCTTGCTCTTACTTGAAACCGGCCGAGTCGAGGCATCTGGGGTCCATCCCCCCGACCCTTCCCTCCCGAACCGGCTCGCGAAGTGTGGAAGTGTGTTGCTCAAGATGCAAGCGGCTACTACACCCGTAGGAAATGCACTCCACCCGCAACGGCAAGAGTGCCCTCGGGGCCGCTGCCTTACACAAGTGCTGGAGGCTTCAATTGCCGGGCCTGGTCCGTCCCCTACACTTAGGTTACACATACCCAGGCACCGACTTGCTAGCACCGCCACCGTGGGTTTTTGAGCGCATACCACTGCCCGACAAGTCCAACCCAATTGTGAGCAGGGCTACCGCACAGTAGAGCGACCTGTATTTTTCGCTGAAGGTTCTGGTCAGCCCCGTGTCGCGTTTTAAGCCAGCCCGGAGGGCCTCTTTCCCCAACAAGGGCCCCGGTGAAACCCCCGGTGGGGGCGTGTACCCCCCTGCAGCTGGCCGGGTTCAACCAAGCGCTGGCACTTCTACTAAAGCGTAGCCTTTTTCCCCTATAAAGGCGACCGCACCACCCTGATAAAAGAGACGCTACGACTAGCATATGAAGTTTCCCGCTTCTTCCGGATTGCAGCACCTGGTTTCCGAGGCCAAGCGCATCCCCATCCGAAGTGGAAACTAGCAGCTATCCCCTATGGATGATCTGCGCAACCACCCAATACTAGACTAATTACACCCAGACAGTTTCATCGTTGGATAACTAAGTATGGCTAGCAATTTTCATACTCGACACCTTAGCCCGAGGGCTTGATGACTGTCTTGAGATGGACTCAGTTACTAGAGCAACCGCACGATTACTCCGAGCCGTCGTAGTCCATCCCCCATGCTCATAAAGGATACTAGTTCCCGGCGAGCCACCCTGGTCCGCCCCCTACTATTAGGTTTCACATACTCAGGAATGACAGGTGGGACCCGACACCAAGGCACATGAGAGATGCACGCTGCTCCCCGTTTACACCGTGGCCGATTAGATTACACAGGGGCACCTCGGGTAGGTTCGACCTCCGACTTGAGGATGAGAGGTTGTACGCACATCATCCCCCTTCCGCTACTCCTGTTTTGAGAACAGCTGCAATTCGTCGTGGAATAGATTCGTAGAGTGTCTCAATAGTTTCCAGCAATATGTCCTCCCACTCTTGTAGCAAAACATCCGCCAATTTCCGCAACGATGTTGGAGGTGGAAATCTGCTCCTCAGTCTCTGCTCTAAAACTCCCCATAACGGTTCAATGATGTTGAGATCTGACGATTATGCTGACCGAGGAACATGTTTGACGAAATTCTGATGCTCTACAAATCACGTCTGAACCTTTTTGGCTGTGGGCGCATTATCATCTTTGAATATGGCACTGTCTGGCAGAAATATTCTAGTCCTAGTAAGCACTTCATTGTTGAGGGTGTCAAGATATTCATTCGCAGTAATTCGGCCAGTAAGCGTAAGCTGAATACCATGATATAGCCGTTCAAATAATAACGAAACCTCCCACGTGCTTGACTCTAGGAAGCAGGCAGGCCGGATCGTAGGCTTCTTTTGCTGTTCTCCATACATAAACCCGGCCATTTGTAGTAAACAATGATTCAGCGAACCATACCACATTTTCCAGTCATCCGGTGTCCAGGTTTTATGATCGTGGCCCCACTTCTTATGCAGCTTTGCTTAGGCTTCCGTTATGAAGAGTTTTGAAATTGCAGCCCTTCCATGAATGCTGGCTTTGTGAAGCTCTCGCCGCTTTTTTGTCGAAACAGTATTGCTCACTTTTACCGTGGAAATTTATGTTGTCTGATCACAACGTATTTTAATATTCGTCTGTCTCTGTCAGTTAACTTCTTATTTCGCCCACTATTTCTCATCGCTGGTGATGTTTTACTATGGTTTGGGAAATATTTTATTACTGTGTATACTGTCGTTCGTGAAACGTTAAACAGTTGAGTCGTTTTCGTCACAGATGCTCCCGCCAACCGCGCACCAACGATTTATACTCTTTAGAAGTCTAATAGATCACGCATTTCACCAATCACTGATGTTAACCGTCGCAGAACAAATCATATAATATACTGAAAGATAATCTCAAAACGTGACACATAAACTGAGTACATTGCATGGTATTCATATTATTTTGTACAACCCCTGAATGTAATTTTACTTAAACTTTAACTTCTTCAATTCTAATCTGCCACTAACCTTAAATCGATTTTTTTATGACTCAAATTCTTAAATAAACTCTTCAATTATTCTTTCTTAGTTTAGGAAAATACATTCTAACTTATCTCGTTGGATGTGGACACACCCTACGACAAATTTCACTTTTACAATTACCTGACTGTATTCTGAATTATTTTAATTAAATTTTAATTGATTCACAATACTCTACCCCATTTTATCCTAATATTAACACAAAATTAAAATAAATAATCAAGTACTGAGGACTCGTTACAAACTCCAAAAATTTATAAACAGTCTTGCAAACACGTATTACACAAATAGTATATCAGGGGATGATGGAGACTTAGAAAGCCGTTAGAACATCGTAGGTTAATTACGAAGCTCACATTTTTACGAAACCTTGTCAATTTAATTATGCGGACTCTGTTGCTTTAAAAATGTTGTAGCTAAGTTTTTAGAAAAGTGTCATTATAGTTGTAAATAGACTATACATTAAAACAAGTTTACGTTATTAAAATTTACATTTCATATACATTTCCAGATAGAAAATTGTTTTTTAAGAATGAAAGTGCTCATAAAATTGAAAACTGAAAATATTTTTAACGCTATGAAAGAAGAGTCTGAAAATCTGTACAGCATAAATGAGATGCAGTTTAAATTTTTCACGTGTTAAATTTTCTAGACGAAGATTCTGCTGACATTACTAAGGAGGACAGTTTCCACAAATGTATATGCGTTTCTAGAATTTTTACGAAGTGAATTCTGAAATTTATAAGTTATCGGTTTAGAAGGTTAGCACGCTTTGTGTTTGTGATCGGGATTTTAATCAACCATAATAAGTGTAAACGAACAAGCGAAAATTAATGCAATTGTGCCCCAGGGAAAGAGCCAGAAACTAATGCATTATAACTAAAGCTCAGACTGTTGTGTCATAAATTCATTGCACGAGAGATGAGAATATAGCACGACAGGATAGTTAATGAATATTTCTATACACTAGTTTACAACCAACTCGTTTAATTTGCTTCCGAGATGTTATCTTTAGGTTACTTATTAATACAATATTTCAGTAATCTACAAAACGTGCAGTTGTTGAACCATAAGATTTCTCCAAGACTAACTTGAATGTTTCATAGCCTTTACTATTTTCCTTAACGCAAAGTTATTTAGTACAATACATACGGTGCACAATAGTACAATAGAATACACTTTTTCTACATCACTGTCCTTACCCATAACCAATGGTAATAAAGACTCATTTCATTTAAAAACTATTTGTAACAGCATAATCTCGCTGATTTTGAAAATATAAATGATGGGGTTGATGACATAATTTTTCATTTTGCTTATCATCTTCACGTTCATTGGAAAATATTGTGAATCATAATTCGCAGGTTTTTCCGGTGTATTTTTTGGATTAGGAACTTTCACCAACCGGGTGAGAGCCCAAGAGTTCCTAACGTAGTTTCATAAATGTTTGTTAAGTAAAAGGGGAACAGTTTGCAATACATTAAAATTAAGTGAGAAAACGTCTGAATATCTGTACCATAATTTTTGTGTGCGCGTGAGGAGCGTTACATTGACGGAAATAGGATTCTTACGGACAATAGGTGTCATCCGTCCGTAATCAAAGAAAGATTTTTATCCTATCAAGTTGTAAGCTAGGCGTGGATAATTAGAAACAGATACTTCGTGTAACTAATCCAAAACACATGTGCAATGGCACATTTTTACAAGTTCAATTTCACAATATTAAAGATTACTTAAATTGATCACACAAATTCTATTGGAGTGTGACGATGGTTGAAGACGACGTATAAATAATCTCTACATTAACCCATTTTAAATTTCATATTCAAAGACTAGTTGTTACAATTTTTCATATTATAGGGTTTTTGAAAACTTTCTTTTTCAGATCAATGGCAGTTATTATTTACTTCAGATAGCCAAATACTCGCTTACAATCCGTTTTAATTTTCTTTAATGGTATTGTCTTACTCTGTAAAAATAACGCAGCAGTCACAGAAATAACATTTATAAAAGTCAAAAGGGGCAAAGGAAACCATCTTTATTTTTATAATCGGTATGATACGAAGACATTTGATGAACGCCAAATACAATTTCTTTCTTATAATAGAATTTTAATGTAAAAGGGATACATCAGTCACTATTTTTACCACTAATTTTACTTGACCGTTTAAATTTTCCACGTAGTACTCACTTCGTACAGGAGTCTCTGTGGGAAATCTCTGCCATGGATTTGTGGCGTCATCCAATCTTTAGTCCTCCCGATTCGATTAGCTTGGGCTTAGTTCGGCAACATCAAACCAATTGATCTCTCGTGGTTTATTAGACACTGATGGAAGAACAGTGAAATATCCTATCGTTGAGTTGATTTTAGCTGTAAACCAACAAGCAACAAAACAGTAAATATTTGTATAATTTCTTTAATTGAAATTTTTCTTAAGCAGTATTCAATAATTCTGAGTAAAATATTTATAATGTACAATAATTTTAAGATTCACTATTCGGTATATGATCTGTAAAAACGACCATTTATCAGGCTACAGTAATTTATGAGTACTATATTTACGATCTTATACACTAATGAACCAAAACCTTACGACCACTGCCCTCTATGAAACTGAATGCCGTCTGGTGACCCTTAATGACTCGACAAACAGAACGCGGACTGTCCGATGATGAAAATGACCGCAGTCTACCGCGGATTTGGTTGATCAAATAGAACCCATCAAACCTGTACAAAGCCTTTCTCCAACAAGTGAACATGTCAAGCAGTTCGTCAGACGAAGAATAATTTCTCCTATTAAAACAAATTATATCATTGTTCTGACTGTACTTCGATTAATGAAGATGAAAAATTTACGGCCAAAAATGGTCAGAATTAAAATTAGTTGTTCAACAAGCCTCCGAGATAGTTCGTGCTTCAGTAAAAATTTACCAATAAATATTTGTGCTTTCTTATATCATACAACCTGTGAAGGTTCAAAGTAATGGAACGAAACACAGTGAAGTTATTTAATTAATAAACAATTTTAATTTTGATAATTTTTGGCCGTAAATTTTTCACTTTAATTGCTCCTATTGTTATCAGAGAGTTTAGCAACAGGACAAAAAATGGTCATCTGTTTATCGTAGTCAATTAATGTAGCTAATAAATATAGAGACTAGACATTCTATGCATCGAGAGGGTAGCTTACCAAGCTAAATACAAATATACTCAGTTCCGGATGTCACTGTGATTCTAGATTTTGACAATGACTTACAGGTACGCGAGTTAAAAAAAAGAAGAGGAGTGTAATGAATTTCAAAATTGCGTTATTTGGAAGACTACTTATTCACGGCCAACAAAATACTACCCTCCCGCAATAATTCAATTAAATTTTTTCCATTATTAAAACCTTGTATTTCGCTCATTTCGGCACCATTTCTCGTGCTAACTCTGTAAAACCTATACACCGTCCGCCGCGCACTAGTCCGCAGATTTAGGTCACTTCTTCTTTGACTAGGATCATGCAGTATCAAGGCTAAAGAGTTCGCGACTGTCACGGGCCCCAGTCCGTGCGGACAGTCCGCTTTCTGTTTGTCAACAGCTTTATGGTAGGCACCGCAAAGTCAATAAGCAGAACAGAGGCGAATTACGACAGTGTTCAACGAAGATATCTGCCAAAATTGAGCCAATTTAATGACAAGTTAATGACAAACGCTGCGTTCTGGTTGGCTGATCACCTGTTACTGACGTGAGAATATATGGTAAGGAGTTGATATAGGGTGGCAAGGGGTTCAACGTCAATGTTTCTCATTATAAACTGATTTAGAGGAACTTCCTTTGATCCTTTCCTTCCTTACAAGGCCATGATGCTGAAGTATAACTTGAGTTGCATGATGAATGCTATACTTGAACCTAGTGACTTCCGAAAATAAAGAGTTATCTCAGTTATTTTAACTTCACTCAACCACCAAGCCCATGTGTGTTCCCTTCCCATGCTGACTGGACCTAAATGGAACCAAAATAACATAGGGAAAAAGATTATCATTTTCATTGACCTCTAAAACAAATATAGGTCATTATGCACGTTTTAATATATTCAACCCGTCCTTATAGGTTGTTTCTGAGTGTTAAGGAACATATTTACTAAACTTGGTAATAATTCCTCCATACGTCTAAGATTGTACGCGGAACTATATTTTAGCCTTTACAATCACTCTTGTACAGTTGCAATACTTTAGAATTGCTATGTTTAATGGAAGAAATTAATTCAGCGGTTTCCATAACTTATGATTCCACACAAATCTCGATTGTTTTGGAATTATTTTTAGTTCGTGTCTCTTCACCCTCACATGCAGGGAGCCACAATCCCACGCCGAATGGGAATTATACACAAAAACAGTGGAAAAAGCACTTTCAGTGTAATTGAACTAAAGGAATATATATTTAACGGAATAACCGTTGTTTACGTATGTTTCAATGTTTCCTCCCAACAGTTAGAACCGGTAATTGTGTCATACCCCCACTCTGATTGATACTGGGTCGCAAGGGCAACGCGTTTAAATTTATACACACCTACATGCACTCATATATATATATATATAAGACTTTATTGATGCCGGGCGTTACCCGAGTAACCAGTAACGTATTTAATTGGAAAATAAAAATAACTTCCAGTACTTTTAGGAGAGTCAAACGTTTTGTCTGCATTCTTATAGAGTTACAAGCACTTATGGTAACTTAGGAAAGACAAAATGATTCTGGGAATCATAAGACAATAAACAAATAGTCCTAGTACCCTGAAATAGTGACAAATATTTCCAACCAACCCAATGTAGATTCTGTGGATGTTTTACCAATTCTATTTTTGAATTAGATAGTAACTGGATTGTAATACACAACTAATAAAATTCGATATTCTTTACAATCATTAATGTAACACTCAATTAATTAACTCAGTAGTATCAACAAATGTACAATTTTAATCTTCAAATTTTCCCTCAAATTGGCAATGAAATGAATTTTTAGGATTGATTGATTGAAACTGACGCCGCACTTGTCACTAATAAAGCAGCACGGTTTCACCCGCGTGCACAAGTAGAATTTTTTTGGGGGTTTTACAAGAGGATGATCCTGAAACAGGCAACACCCCTTTAATAGCATAGGAAGGAAATTGAAAAGGGGGGATGTGGAAGGTAAATCAAGGTAGCCAAGGGTTGACTAGGGCCCCCGGGCTATAGTTTAAGGATCCTACTCGGTGTTTCGCCTAAAGAGATGCAGGGAAAACCATAGAAAACCTGCATAGGTTTCTCGGGCTATTGGGAATTATTTTCACGCCCTTCTGAATTACGGGAGAGGAGTTTGTTGTGCGGTCGCAGCATTCCCTTCTCCGTGTCTCCAGAAGTCGTAGGAGGCAGTTGGCCGATTGATCCAATGTGATCAGCGGACAACTCTTGCCATATGCTATGCAAAGTACGATAGAAATTGCTCCAGTTATAAGCAGAACTTAAGCTTCACGCCGAATCGTATGGGCTGAACTACCACTCAACTTGCATGTTTTTTTTTTTGCGAGGGCAGGTGAAAATCTTCTAAAGACACTATCTCAGGGTCCGCACTGGATAGTAGTGTGGGATTCTACCCACTAAAAACACCTCCCTTTCCAACGATGACTGTGTATCTTCCTGTGGGACCGTCGTTAGACATTACTTCACAGGAAGCAGTCGTAGCGTCAAGCTCTCTCTGTCTCCTTTAAACACTATTATTTCTTCCTTTTTCTTAATTTCTTAATCTTTGAATTACTGTTGAGGCATATGCACTTACTTTATTCCAGGTATTAGGTGAGAGCAGCATGTTGGGTACCAAATTATCTGGTGTTATTGAGGTTCCAATATCACTTTGTAATGCTCGTCTCCCATATGAAAATCTCGAGCAACTGAAAAACACGTGTTCTGGTGTCTCATTAACTCCACATTCAGGGCATGCAGGTGAATTATCTATGGCAAACCTGTAGAAGTATGCCCTGAAGCAGCCGTGACCGGTCAAGAGTTGAGTAAGATAATAATTCACTTCTCCTTCACTTTTTTGTCTGCATAATTCATTTCACTTGCATGTTGCATGTCATAAATAGAACCAGTGCCTTCCATAATCCCGGAATAGACATGTTCTTATTTGACGTCATCTAATTTATTTGCACCCCATTATGCCCTACCCCTTTTCTTTCGGTGGGGCTGAAGTACGATTTAGGTATCAAGTTAAATGTCAGGATGGAACTAAGCGAATCCGGATTCAACAACAATCGCAGTTATTTTATTGCATTTTAATGTAACACCTTACACCCCCACCGCTATGGGTGCACTCCTCTCATACCAAATGGGGTCGAAATTATACACCAATATTATCAGAGGAAACACTTTGAAGGCAATAGTCCTCTAAACATATTTAGTCGACGCAAATATGGGATGTTTTTGTTTATTTTTAATTTTGAGCTCCTTCCGCGCCCCATGGGGAGGTAGTCATGTCCCACCAGTGCAGTGTTTGTTTCCGCGTGTCGGGGAACGTACGTACACAATATGATACAAATGTAATTCCTCGTTTAGTATATTACCTTGAAATTTTTTTACTCCTTCCAGCACTCTTCTAGAAGATCAACTTCAACTTGAACGACATTTTGAATTAAACTCAGCGCCTCATTTGACAACGATTGCTTTCTTGTTATTTTTATGACACCCCTATTAACAAAGTGTCAGCGCACACTTTATCAAATGAATTAATCTTTGAAAATTATTTAATCATCACAAATATCGTCTGTTCTACATATTAAAACATATCTTCACCTTCACCCATGGATTAGGAAGTCGTATGCTACCCTGACAGTATTTGTTTCCAGGTCACAAAGAACAAGTGTGCAAAATGTTGCCCAAATATCTCAATGCTTATCATTTGAATGCAGAACGTACACTACATGTAAAAACACTCAATTTTATTACAGAGAAGATGTGAAACAGGCAGAATTGTATACCTAACACCCACGTCGTAGGCTGAAAATATTAACATCAAGTTATACATTTATGTAGCGCCACATCAGCTGTCAGTAACTCCAGGTTTACTGTAGAAAACTGTTTACAAAGATTGATGCGACTTAGTCGTATCTGGCCCCTAAAGCGAATTTCCTGAAAATGATGAATGGTTTAAATGGAAGAATATAAAATTTCACAACATCGTTATTCAAAATTAATGAAATATAAATTAAAGTTAAATCCATATACATTCTTTGGAAAAATTGACACTTTAGATGTACTAAAATCTTTGGATTCATTAATATTTCTCTATTAAGACAAGATTATGTTTATGAAAGTAATTAATAGCAGACTATAAAGACTAATGATTTCCAAGAGATTTCGTACACTTTTATAGGCGCCATTGGAGCTCAATAAGGCGTATTTTGCTTTATGGATTATGAGCAAAGAGCTGTTATAGATCTGTTTCCTAAAATCTGATAATTTATAGTTTCTTTGATTTCTACCATAAACCTTAAATTAATTTTTAAGATAGGAAAGAGTTTTTAATTCAATATAATAACTAATGACTAATGCATAACTATTTATCTACGTTTTCCGGGAATTGACATTGATGGCATGTCATTTATAATGCGCACAAACAATGTTTACTGTCTCAACTAATCGCTGTTGACTGTAAGAAATTGTTTCCAGCTTTGATTATAAAATGACAAATAATTGTTTTCTTTTAATATGCACTTTAATGGTGTGTGATTTATGCAATCCTGTCCTGTCCTGAGTTAGCGTTAACTTAATTAGTAAAGAAACAATCGAAACACGTCAGTCTCCTTTTTTACGGTGTTGCAATTGTCAATTCGTTACAACTAATTGAGCGATATTGTAATTATTGAGTTCTTAGTACTATCACTTAAGCCAGGGTTTCCCAAACTTTTTCTGCAATGAAACACTTCGCAAAATCAGTCATTTTAACGGAATCCTTGGCTTATTTTTAGGTTAGGTGATTCCGACTAGTAAAAATTAAAATATATATTTGGTAATTATTTTTAAATATAAAAATAAAATATGAATAAATAACGCAGATAATGGCTTCGATGATTTAGGATCCTTGAATTGCAATATTTTGCTGATATCAGACACAATATTTGTATGCTGAATTCTAATGTCTGGTGTGGGGTCGAGCTTGTTTCTGCTCTTTGACTTCACTTCAGCATTATAAGAAAATCCCGCATCGCAGAAATAGGTTATACAAAACTGAAGTAAAACAATAATAGCTGGTTTAGAAATATCAACGTACTGTTCTGACAAACTCACCCAAAAATATTTGTATTTTCATTTCAAATTAGAGTCTCTGATTAAATCAATTAGATTTTTATAACTACTTGGAATAAAACTACTCGTTTAGCTGTCACGGAAAATGAATTATGAATCCAGGAATGGTCTTTAATAATTTTCAGAAAATATTTCAAAATAGTTTATTTCAAGTTGTGTAAGCGTTCTAAAAACACTTTTAAAACTTCAACATCATTTTTAAAATTTATTTCATTCAAACATACGTGTAAAACCGGAAAACATAATCATTAGATTCAATCGATGAAATGCGAAATTGTATTTTTCATCAAAAGATGAAATTCTATCTCTTGCATTAAATATTGTAATATCTGTTTATTGTAATAAGTTAATTGCACTTTGTAAAAATATCTGCCAGATATGCATGAAATATTTGTTAAAACCGCAACAAAATATTGTCCTGGATTACTTTGCTCCTTCAAGGAGACTAAAAACTCACTACGAAGTTCAAAATGTCTTAATAGTGCTTTTCCTCTGGATAGCCATCTCACTTCAGTATGTAATAAAATTGCTTTGTGTTCACTATCCATTTCATCGCACAAAATTTTATTTAATCTGGATTGAAGTTGATTTGATTTTTCATAGTTTATGACTTACATGGCTTCTTTCATCACTTTTTTCAAATTTGTGGAAATCTTTTGCCACAACATTTTCTTTTCTAAAATCTATTTCATTCGGTCCGCTTGATTTGTTATGCTGCTTTGTGAACTCACCTAACAAGACATAATTAGTATGTCTTTTAAAAACCTCGAAATTTAGCACCTTAAGTTAAGTTAATAACAATATGTCGAAAGTTTCCGAAATACGTAAATTAATAGATACTTTTTTGACCATATATTTTTTGTTAGCAAAAAAAAAATTACCTTCAGCGGACCAATAAAATTTTTCTGTGGAATTTTGGTTAAGAATCCCTGTACTAGATGGTGCCGACAGACTGCAATTATGCGTTGTTCTACATTCCACAACTAAGAGGTTGGTTTACTTGTAGGCCATAATTGCTCATTGTCAAGTTAAATAAAATATTAAAATATAGTTTTCTGACTTTAACTTTTTATTTATTTAAAACTAGCTGGGGACTCGGTGTTGCCGGGGCATTTATTTATGTTATCCCGGTACATTATTTAATTCTTGGTCAACACATGATTCAAACGGCATCGAAAACGTCACAATATGAACGCCAAATACAATCCCAGTAACTTCAGAGATTCAAATATACTTCCGGTATAATAACAGGGTTAAAAATATTTTCAGTACCCTAACAAAATATTAATGCTCCCCCATTTAAGCAATTAATTTTTACTTAAATCGCATATTATAAGTCGTGCTGTAACATAGCGACTCGCATTGCACCGGTTTCGACACCAAACTTGATAGTTTCATTGTTATTTTCATATGACATATTTCAACCCTCACATGATGCAAGGGGTTGAAATTAAACACAAATATTTCAGAGAAACGCTATAAATGTAATTGACCTCAAGAACCTTTTCCGACTCACATATGAGCTTTCATTACATATAAATGTTTAACCCCGTCCCCTTAGGGGTGGTAGTCGTTTCTTTGCCCTAAAGTATTTGGTTTTGGGTCACGATGAATAAGGAAACAAAATTTTGTCAAAATTATTCTATCCTTTAAATGTGTTAAGCAGAAGTATGTTTTACCCCGTCAAATACCCCTGTTAGGGGATGAACTGCAATTTCGTTAGCATTCAAAATGTCAGAATGAAGACTCCGATAGGACTTATTTAGATACCAAACTCCACCTTTTTTTTAATTTGACGCTCTCTACACCTCCACGATGAATGGGGTTGAAGTTATACGTAAACAAATTAACAGAAAAAGCTATCAAATTAATTAAGGAAATAACGTCATTATATGGATTTTTAAAAATTACCGTGCCTCCGCCCCCGTCCCAAGTGGTTTTAGGTTTTACCCTAATTATTATGAGTTCGGTTCTCCAAGAACACCTGTTTAAAAATTGGTCGAAATAAAATAATATGCAGAAGTCTGTTTAACCCCCTTCCAACCCCTCTTAGGGGATGATCTGTAAGTTAAATTTCATTTTTTATGTCTGAAATAAACTCAGTGGCTCACATTGCAGCTGTTTAAAGCCATTTCTCGAGTCTTTTCTCGTTATTTATACGTGTAACCCCTCCACTTCCAACCCTAAGAAAACTCCCCTTTGATTATGTATGGAGTTGAAATTATACGCTAGCAGTATCGGAAGAGACACTATCGAATTAATTGATCCAAGAATGTATTTATACGACAAAAATATTGTCCGTTTTTGCTTATTTAAAATGTTCCAAATCCTTCACCCCCGCCCCTAGGGGTATTAGCCGAGTCTTACCCCAGCTGCCGTATACCACGTGCTAGTCTATCAAAACTTACCAAAAATCGATGTGGCATGGGCAATATTGCGAAGGGGGGGGGGGTGAATGGAAGGTCGTCCAGACGGGGAGATAGGCAACCCACAGTCACTTTTAAATTTGAACGCGTGTGAGTAAAAGTAGTCTTCACGTACTTAAGTTTTCTTAAATTTTCCAATTTTCTTAATTTTCTTTTTGTAAGAACCTCGTACACAGTATTAGAAACCTTATAAAAAAGGCTTGGGACCCGGCGTTTCGCGGGTATTTATTTATGTTATCCCAGTACATTATTTAATTCTTGTTCAACACATGATTCAACCGGCATCGAAAACGTCACAATATGAACCTCAAATATACTCCCAGTATCTCGAGAGATTCAAAAATACTCCCGGTACAATAACAGGGCTAAAAATATTTTCAGTACTCCAACATAATATAAATGCTCCCCCATCTAAGGGGTGAATTTTTACTTAAATCGCATATTAAAAGTCATAATGAAACACCGACTCAATTACACCGGTTTCGACACCAAACTTTGGCACACTCACATGCTGCATTCTCATAGTTAAGTTTTCTGTAATTTTCAAATTTTATTAATTTTTCTTTCCGTAAGAACCTTGTACAAAGTATTATAAAACTTATAAAAAAAGATGAATTAAATCGGTAAAGTCGTTCTCAAGTTATGGCGTAACCATTTTTGTATAAACAGAAGAAAAAATATTTTTTTGATACTCTGGGCTATGGGAACCTCACTCGCACAGGATTCGAGCTGACTGAGCACGTCCATAGTTGTAGCGGGAAACAAGTAACAGGGGTTGTTTCGCAGCGTTGATGAATCGGTTCCGAAACAAGCTAAAAACAAAAAAAGGTGTGAGATTATTCCACTTTCTCTGAGTTTTCGTCATACTAACTGAAGTGGTATTCTAACAAGATATTATAATCCATAGTGTAAATAGAATCAATCGAAACTTTTTGCGGAACACCTATTCAGGGCTCACGGAACACTAGTATTCCGCAGAACACAGCTTGGGAAACCCGTTTATGGAACAAGTAATAATGCACTACAAATATGCATCTTTAATTATAATGCAGAACGTATTTTTAGGAACATATGCGATTGAAGAAATTTAAATTTAAGGACAATATCTAAGAATAGAGAAAAGTTTGTAACTTCTAGTAAATTATACGTACTAATTCAGTGATGTAATTCTTATTTAAGTTAGAAACAATACTAAATTTTGGTTTCAAATTATCAAACTTTTTTCCTAGGATATGAAAAAAAAAGATAAATTGATCTCATATAGGATGCACACGTAATAGGGGACTATGGACTTCGGGAAGGGAATAAAAGGGGAGATAGGCTAGTAGAGTTTTGCATTGAGCACAGATTAGTCGTAACGAATACCTGGTTTAGGAATCATGAAAGAAGGCTATACACATGGAAGAAGCTGGGGGACACGGGCAGGTACCAATTATATTATATAATGGTTAGACAGAGGTATAGAAATGAGGTACTAAACTGCAAAACGTACACAGAAGCCCCGACCTACGTTTATGGCATTTGTAGATTTAGAAAAAGCGTTTGATAATGTGAACTGGAACACACTATTAAGAATTTTGAAGAGCACTGGAATAAACTATCGAGAAAGGAGGCTTATACGTAACCTGTACAGAAGACAGGCAGCAGTAATTAGAATAGAGGATCAAGAAAATAAATCCGTAATCAAGAAAAGAGTAAGTCAAGGATGCATTCTGTTGCCCATGCTGTTTAGGTTACATATAGAACATGCGTTGAAGAAGTTTAAAACGGAATATGGAAACGGAATCATACTGCAAGGAGGAGAAATAAAAAACTTACGTTTTGCCGACGATATTGTAGTATTAGATGAGTCAGGAGAAGACTTGGAAAACATAATAAATGGCATGAACGGAGTCCTGGAGAAAGAGTTCAATATGAGGATTAATAGAGGGAAAACCAAGGTAGTAGTGTAGTTTGGGAAACAGTGGAATAACAAAGAGTGTTAGATTGGAAAGGGATATTTTGACGGAAGTTAAGGAATTCTGCTACTTGGGAAGCGTAATAACTAGGGATGGTAGAAGTATAGTAGATTCAAAAAGAGTAGGATAGCACAGGCAAGGAAGGCTTTCGCAAAAATGACGAACGTACGGTTTATATAAATATCATAAATAATTACTCAAAATGTTCGTATGGCGCTATATGGGTGTGAAATGTGGACAGTGTTGCTGAAATGAAAAGAATAGAAATTTTCGAAATGTGGTGCTATGGAAGGTTGCTGAAAATCAGATGGGTAACCACTAACCAGGCAGTTCTAAGCAGAATCGGAAAAGAGAGGACAATTTGAAGGACTTTGAGAAAGAGAATAGGATGAATTAAAAGACTACGGTTTGGATGTTAAGAGTCTTGTATAATTAGAGGGAAGTGTGAGGGGTAGGAACAGAAGAGGGAGAAAAAGGATGGAATATGTTAAGCAAATTAGGGGGAATGTCGGATGTGATAGTTATAAAGAAATGAAAAGGCTTGCGCAATATAGGTTGGCAAGAAGGGTTGGATCAGACCAGTCTTAGGACTGAAAACTGCAACAACACCAGGATAAACATTTGTAATGTAATCGCGTAATTATCTTTTAGAAACCCTCCTAATAATTCATTATTATTATTATAAACTTTACTCTCTCTCTCTGTCTCATTTATTAATTGTTTTAGAACCAAGTGTTGCAATAGAATATCTGAGCTCGATTGCAAATACGTACGTAACGGTGTTCGGAGAAAAGGATTTACATTTAAATGCAGTAAACTAGTGCAACAGGCCGTGTAATGCTTAGATTATAAATTTTTAGAAACGTTTACTCAGGCTGGGCGAACATTCCGTGGTGACATAAATAAGTGCGAAATGTAGGGCGGGCAGAGATATACTGCCTCAAAGGCCGATTAATGATGTAATCCCTGTTGTTTTATCCGTACTGTGCACGCCTTGCGGTAGTTTCATTTATAAAGAAATATTTAATTTTTTTGCTGTTTTGAATCCCGGAGTTTTATTTTTCCTGTATAAGTTTTCATAATTTTTACCCTACAGTGGACAGTTTCTCTTAGACATAATAGCATTTAAATAGTTGTGCAATGATTAAACATGTGCTTAAAACGCAATTTTCCGTTATATACAGTAATTTAGATATAGTGCGAATTCGCAAGTATTGACGTATTTGTTAAAGGTAGAATACTCGATAAAGTTGCTCCCAAATAGACAAATTCAAGAGGTAAAATAATTATCGCTCAACGATTGGGCAAAACCATTACCTTACTGCTAGACGCCCCCAATCACCCAATGCATTTTTTCCTTGTACTCCCTTAATAAAAATTTTTAAAACACAATTTGTACAAATACTTGAACAAGAATCCCCCTAACGCATGTACAAAACAATTAATACTTCAAGTACCTTTGCCTTTTTTCTGTATTTATCCTTTGTTTTATTTCCAATCCTTGCAATTACACCGTAAGATGAAGTCACGGCGAAACGTCCGACACTTTAAAAGTTTATTTGGAAGTTTTTCTTATTCTACATTTTTCTTCCAACTAGGTCGCATTGCTTATTCACGATCTAGCGAGGTCTGCTGAAATTACCGGATCATTAAGGAAAAAAAACATGTATTCATCTTCAACCATATAAAAGACCTCAATTCGATTTTATGTTTTTCTTAATCAAAAACACAAATATCAATGTATAAAACCAGGAATTTCAGGCTTTTCTTCCACATTCATCTATAAACAGAAACTTCTTCAAAACATATTTAATAATACAATAAATGAAATAACATTCCCTTTTATTTTACAGTAATATCTATAAAATAGAAAGGTGAACTAAATTTTATTTAATCTACAAATACTGATAGATTGAAGATATTTTCATTTACTGATAAATATGGTAGAAATGCCGAAAGCCCTAGATTTTTGTATGACCTGTTTTTTTGAATTATCAAAAAAAATAATTTTGAAGACTACTATATGGTTGGAGATGAATATATGGTAAGTATTACTGTCCTTGTTCTAGTAATGATTGAATATACAAAAACATTAAACACTGAATTTGGGCGTTGCACAGTAATTAAACATGAATAATAATTTCATGTTTAATTGATGGAAATGGGTCCAGCGAGAAAGCAGAATCTCTTTGAAAAACACACGTCAATGTCAAGACGAGAAAAAAGGATCCTGGTCGTGAAGGATTAACGATATATATTGTAACATGAAAAGTTACGATGAACAATGCAGGCCAGCTTGCGAACTGCAATTGTTGAGGAACTGACGCAACCCGGGCCAACAATGTAGTCTGGGAGTCGTCATGGGGTGATTGGAGAAGCAGGTTTTGTCGGCGGAACGACGGATCCTCTATATTTGGCGCCGCAACGTTGGGGCATCGAACAACGAACATGGCAGGAGTTTGGTGAATGTGTTGACGGACATTGAACAGTGGAGAATTAATATGCTACATTCGGCGAGCCATCGAGTGGCCTAGAACAACGAACAGCGGCGAGACATCTGTGAGGCTCAGAACATCGAACTTTCTTGAAGGATACGACGGCTGAAAGGTGGAGGACGAGAATTATTCGAGAGAAGTGGAGGCGCTGCAGAAGGAACGCTGTGGGAAGAGAGCTGATCTACGCATAGCTGAGGGGTCAAGTGTTCCAGTGACCGCTGCGTGGATATCTTCGAGAGGTGTGTGTGTCCGTGTAAAAAAGCAGAGTACGGTGTCTGTGGAGAAATGAAGTACAGGTAAGAAGACAGGGTCCACAGGTCGGTGGCAAATAAATGTATTTTGCGTAATATTTTGGTTGGGGGTTTGTGTGTTCTGTAGTGTTTTAAAAATGGAAGAAGTGCAGGAGGCTATTACGTCTGAAAGCGTAGCTGAGAAGGCAGAGGACTATATGCTTAAGCAATTGTCCATGTTAATTAATAAGAAATTTGATGAAATATAGGAATTTCTGGATGACATAGTTAATTGTATTAAGGAAATGCAGATATATATGAAGTCTAGTTTAGAGAGCGTAAAGGCAACATTAGAAAGTACAGGGGAAAGAATTAATGCACGGTGTAAAAAAGGGGGTGACTCACTCGATAACTGCCACGACTCCGATCAGCTGATCATGCATTAAGGTGTATATAAGGAAGAATGTGTAAATAGTAGTGTTAAGCAGATAGAAAATATGGTAGAATTAAAAAGTGTGGTAGATTTTAAGGTTAATGATATACGCAGTAATTTTAAGCTGGCTAAGCATTCATGTGCTAAGAATGCTAAAGAGTATTTAAAGGTAACGGATACGGATTTGGTAATGAAACCTTTCTGTATGCAAAATTGTGCTCATTGCCGTAAACGGCGAAATAGAAAGAAAATCTCCCGAACAACACAGAGGAAACAATGTGTGGGAGGAAATGTTAAGAGAAAGAAAGTGCGAATTGTCAAATGTGGGTGTAAAGTTAAGGAAGTTGAAACGAATATTAATCATAAGAAAAGGTCCCGAAAAATGTACAAGAAAAAGTTACATGGGAGAAAAGGTTGCCGTAAAATTAAGCGAAACTTAATGTTTAGCAGAAAATTTGTTTCCATCTCACAAAAATATGCATCCTATGGTAAGAACAGAGTAAAAGAAAATTTGTATGTGTTAAATAGTTGTGATGATTGTGGATTTCCTTGGAATCCAGGAGGAAAACAGGATGCTGTATTTTTACTAATGTCAAAGAAGTGTTGTGTTTGAAGTTTATTATTGTAATCAGAGTTGAGGGTTTGTTATGAGTTAATTTTAATGACAGTGAATTGTATTTTACTTGAAGAATTGAATATGTCAATGAAAATTGTAATTAGTTCTAAGTGAATTTTTGTAAATATTTTGTAATTTTGATTAAGGGCGTTGGTCATTCATATTGTTTACGACTGTGGTTCACTGAGTGTCGTATTAAAAAATTGTAAATTTTTTTTAATTCATTGGGGGCGGGGAAAATGTAACATGAAAAGTTACGATGAACAATGCAGGCCAGCTTGCGAGCTGCAATTGTTGAGGAACTGACGCAACCCGGGCCAACAATGTAGTCTGGGAGTCGTCATGGGGTGATTGGAGAAACAGGTTCTGTCGGCGGGACGCTGAGAGAATGACCACGCCCTGCAGATATAATTATTTTCATGCTCTGATTGAAATTAAAACTATTAAAATCTATTTTTGGTGTTTTTTTTATGAAAAATACCTGGCGCCCTAAAGGAATTAAGAAATCCTCGAATACGGAGGAACGACGGATCCGCTATGTGATAGTAATCTAACCTGAGCGTTCACCCCAAGGGAACCTCCAGGGTAAATGACTGGCCACCACGAATTATTTTGAATTTGATTAGAGTAGCATCAGGGGTTCTTTTCAGCTCCTTAATCGCGTTCAGACGGGAGGGAAGAGGGAAATATAACTGTGATGAATTCCTGGAAACACCTGCCAACTACAACGATGCTACGTTCTACAAATACAACATTGATTAGGTGTGCATTGAAATGCTTGTGACGGAAATTTCTGCTGCACAGCACCAACTACATTTCATGACCCTGTAAAGAGATTCAGAGTCCCTTGCATTAACTAAACTGAGCTAGCTGTGGTATTGTAATTGTTTTTTAAATGTGTGAAACCAAACCTTTTTTATGTTAATGAGTTATTTATTAAAACCTTAATCATCCCCTAATGTCATTACACAGCCTAACGCGTGCTCAAATTGAGCTATTGTTAAGGAAAGTTTAAAATTCCATAAATGAATGGCAGAGTCGCTTAAACGGAAATATTTAAGGTGATACTAGCAGTGTCCACACGGAAAAGGATTTGGAGAAACGCTGTGAATTAATGACATAAAATTACACGCCTTACAGCTGTGGATGTTCTTGTGTCCTACAGATTAGGTGGCACCCAAGGAAATTAATAATGCGACATGACGAAATTCTGGAAGGGTCACGCCAGACTCCACCCATCTGTACATCTCGCAAAAGAAGAATGAAAAACTAAAATGCTCATTAGTATTGTATTTATTGTTAGTCTACAGTTGGGCGCATGATCGGTGGCAGATACAAAATGAAATTTCTTAAACATAAATACACTTAATCTAAAGAATTTTTTAAATTCGAATATACATTTATATTATTCAAAACACCCACTTTACTTCACACGTTTTTGAGATTTGTCCTGAATTTATTTTCTTGAAGAGGATTTCTTCCAAACACTCCCAAAGGTAAATTATTCCAGTCGTTGTTGGTTCTATTTAGGAATGAGAATTTGCCAAAAAAAAATTCTTTCTACTTTTCACTTTGAATTAATCATCCCATCTACCTATTTAATTGGCCTTTTGCATTTTGGATCTAATTCCAATCCATGGTTTTTGCCCCGTATAAGCTTTGAATAGCAAATGAAGCCTTCCATGATTTCTCCCTCCTTTGTGGCAATATCTCCCAACCTAGCTGTTCTACTTTTTCATTCCTATGACCCGGCCCTACTCGCACAAAATTAGCAGCCTTTTCCTGAACTTTCTCTAATGATTCTATTTGATTTTTTCTATAGAGATCCCAACAAGTCGCCCCGTATTCCAAAATTGGTCTAACTAATGATAAATATGCCACATCCTTTGATTTCCATTTTTTAACTTCCTCATAATGAAATTTAAGGAATTCCACGCTTTTCGGGCCGTGAAATTCACCTGTTCCTCCCACCCAAGTCTGTAGTTGAAATATATCCCCAGATATCCTTGGAATTAGGTCCCCACATATTCTATATTCTATCTCATTTAACAACGTGCGTTTTTGTAAATGAGATTGAGGTGCTTTTCTTACCATTAATTTTCATTTTATTTTCCTGAGCCCAGCTATTGACTTTATCTAGATCTTCTTGTAACAATATAGCGTCTTGCTCGTTTTCTTTCTGTAGATGATGCATCATCAGCGAAAAGCCTTACCCCTGACTTTAAATAATTCGGTAAGTTAATAATAAATATTAAAAACAGTAATGTCCCGATTACAGAGCCTTGAGGAACTCCCGACGTTACAATGCCTGAATCCGAAAATTATTCTCCGATTTTGACTTTTTGCGATCTATCACTTAAAATTTTTCTCCCCATTGTACCACTCTTTTAACTATACCTCTTTTATTTAATTTATCTAATAGGATATCATTAGGCACTACATCAAAGGCTTTAGCGAAGTCTATGATAACCCTATCTATTCTATCCCATTGTCTACTTCATCTGCTAACTCCTGAAATAGATTTATCATTTGCTTTCGCTCGAGAACCCTTCCCGTAAACCATGTTGACCATTAAAAAACCACTCATTTCTATCAAGTTCATATCTAACGTAGGCTTCTAATAAGTGCTCCAGTATACCTGATCACATGACACAAATTCAGCAACCAATAGGATTAGAAATGCTGTCCAGCTAGTAGTAGCACATGAGTTTCTGATTATAGTCGACTTAAATAGTTGGATCATTTGAGTTCAGGCCAAGTGTTCGATCAGTTGAATTAAACTCCATCTTTCGATTAGAAAAGAATTAAGATACACCACTCCAGGAATGACATCGCAGCAGTTATAGATGTAAGTCTTATTTTCTAGCAGTCACACTACCAGGAGCGTGAGTCAGAAAATCAGTAAATACCTGACTTAAGAAAACGTATGCACCAGAAACCAGCGCATACATGAGACGAACTTGTAAAACTGATTTAATATTTTTATTAACGAATTAAATAAAATTTATTATTAAGGTTGCAGTGAAATTATTATGCATTCCAATTTCAATATTTGATAAACAATTTGTGTATAAATAAAATACATTAAGATCCACAAAGTTTCATCAAATAATTCACTGGATTCTATATATATTTATAATAAAAGCCCTTCAGCAATTGAAGTACTTCTCAACTCGTATCAATAAATGTGTGTAAAATCCAACTTTTGCAAATATTCTGCAGCCATTTCAATAATTTCAAACACTGATTGACAAAATTCTAATATTTATATATTGACACCAGATATTCTTCCAGAATTATTTCCGAAATGATTCACATTAAATCTAATATCTAAAACTAATGAACGTACAAACCAATTCTATGAAACTCAACAATGACTGATCCCTTACCGTTATACTTACTTTTTTGTGTTAACACTGCCTTACCAGTTAATTAGTTTTAACTTTGCTTTTTGAGTTCGTAATAAATACTACTATATCTGAACACGCATATGCACTTCCGTTATGTAATGATGTTTTCATTCCTATTGAAAGTATCCCCAGAAAGCTTTGTAATATAAATATACACACGACAAAGCTTTGTAATTAGAAATACGCAGCTGTACAGCTTTACATATGCTGGTTGTCAAATAAAGTTGAAACACTGTCAACACCAGCAGAATGTCCATGATGTAAAAGAAATGTGTGCTGCCGTGTGGCCTGTTTGTGTAGGAGATATTTGGGAGGCGGCGAATACAACTGAATCCTAATTTAATCCGAAACGTATTACGGTGACTTCACCTTGAGTCACGAAACTTGCCCTGCAATAGAAATATTTAAAGAGTAATACAGAAATTATTGTTATTTTTAATTATTTTTGTATAAGATTCTTTTATTTTCCCAGATTGATGTTCAGTTTTTATTTTTTATGTGAATCTAAGTCTATTTAACCTCTTAAGTGGTACACCCGGAAAATTTCCGGGCCGGAAGATTTCCGTGGTGAACTTGTCTAGTTCTTTCACTCCCAAAACTTTTCCGGAGCAATGGAAAATTTAGTCACCACTGAAGGGGTTGATAGACTGAATGAATACCTCTTGCAACTTGATATCACCAAAACATTTATAAAGTAATGGAAATCTCAATTCATAATAATATAATCTTTGTACATGTTTTTACAGTCGTGACGATACTAGAGAGAGTGCGAAGATATGAGATTAAAGAAAATGAAGAACAGACCGACGGAACTATACAGAAAATCATGGACAGAAACGAGGAAATTATGAATTCAAAAGGGAAAACCAGTTTGAAAGAGAAAACTTTAGGATGCAAGGAGTAAATTCCGAAAGAAAAGAGGTCAGAGGAAAGGCACGTTTAAACTGAGGGGAGCTTTTATAAATGTCCGACGGGAATTATAAGGCGGCAATATCATAGTTGGGTTAATGGAGGGTTGAAATAGGAGGCAGCAGGTTAGATGAAATGGAAAAGTGGAGTTATCCAATGATGGGGCGAGAAAATGTTTGGTGATGAATTAATAGAGAAGCATGAAAGTCCTGAATTAAATAGTAGAATAAAGAGAATCGATTAGATGAAATCAGTATTGAGTGTGGGTAAGATTATCGACTGGACTGATTAAGGACTCGTTGTTGAGTCAACAAGAATTTGATAAATTGAATCAAGAAGGATATATAAAGGGGAAAGTTCCCGGTGTTAAAAATAGTATTTAGAAGTACCCTAGGAGGAAGGTCAAAATCTGCAAAAAGGCAAGCGCTGCAAGAGATTAAGGAAGGAATGAAGTGATGGATGTGACTTTTATGTCTTGAGAAATTTAATTACTTAATTATTTTAAACATACTCCGTTTGCATCTAACGGGAGAAGGTCGAATCATTTCATGCATGAAAGAGATGATGTATATTTTTACCTGACCGACCAACAAAACTTGTCAGGTAAACATACAGATATCGGCCCCACACTCAGATCAACGACATAACACAGTCTAGGAATAAGGTTTATGAACAATGTTCTCGATGTTTCTCAACAGTTCAAATATGTTTCTAGCTTGTTTTGGAACCGATTCAACAATATTGCAAAACAAAGGAACCGTATTACTTGTTTCCCGCTACACTAGGAAACAGGGGTAACAATGGAGAATTGTGGATGTGTTCAGTCAACCAGAATCCTGTACGAGAGAGATAGAGATTATTCAGTTAATGTTTTATTTAGCTTGTCAATGAGTAGCTATGGACAACAAATAAACAAACATTTTACACTTTTTTGTGGGATGTAATTCGCATAATTGCAGTCCGTCAGGAACATTAGTGCAGCGTTTCGCAACCCGAGGTCCGCAGGAAAATTTCAGTGTTTCGCGAAAGATAATTAATATTTTTTTTGCTAACAAACAAAAAAACATATATGGTCACAAAGGTATCTGTAAAAATTTACGTATTACGGATGGTCTCGACACAGTGTCATTATCATCCATTTAAAAAAGTCTTCGTATATAAGTTGATAATTTCGCTGTTGTTAAGACATATTAATTATGTCGCGTTAGGAAAGCTCACAAAGCAGAAAAATACAGTAAGAGGGGCGAATGAGGATCAGAAATGTTTTTAGAAAAAATACTGTTGACTTAAGTTTTTCCACACATTTAAATAAGGCTATGATGAAGTAGTGAAAGCGATAGACTATGTAAAATCAAAACAACTTCAATCCATATTATTTAAAAAATTTTCTAGTATGAAATAATAGTGAAGAAAAAGCACTTCTATTACATACTGAAGTGAGATGGCTACCCAGAGGAAAAGCACTATTAAGACTTTTTGAACATTAAAGTAGTCTAATTCAAGACAATGTTTTGTTGGCGTTTTAACAACTCCTTCATGGTTCATAAAACTTAAATGTCTGGCAAATATTATTACAAAGTGCAATTATCTTAACATTATTATTAGGAAAAAGTATTTCAATTTTTAGTCAATGCATGTTTTGATAAAAAAAATACAATTTTTGTTTGAAAAATTAAATTTGAAAATGTTTTAAAACTTGAAATCAAGTCTTTTGAAATAGGCCTATTTTCTGAAAACTAGTGACATCGTTTCCTGGGCTCAGAATCCATTTTTCACGACAGTTAAACTAGCAGGTTTAAGTGTGACTATGAAACTGTAATTGATTTATCAATTACTGAAATTTGAAAAAATGTATATATACTATTATTAGCATTTAAATGACTTTTGTGCGATTTTGTCAGAAGAGTACCTCTATATTTGAAAACAAGTAATTATTGTTTCATTTCAGTTTCCTATAACCTGTTCATGCGAAGCGGATTTTCTTATTATGCTACAATGAAGTCAAAGTGCAGAAACACAAATATTGTGCCGGATATAAATAACTCAATTATCCAAGTCATTAATTTTTACGTTTGTGTTGTATTATACTTTTATATTGCAAAATTATTACTACATAATAATGAAACCATTTTTTAATTGTTACAAGTAAAATATCCAACCTTAATGTTCCGATAAAAGCCGATTTTGTAAAGTGTTCCATTGCAGAAAAAGTTTGGGTAACCCTGTTTTGCAGCAATAAATCCAAGTCGATTCGTAACCTAGTATGAAGCATTTCTTACCTAAGACAAAGAAAAAGACAAACTAACGGAATGTAAAGCGAGAATCGGCATCAAAGAAAGCAAAGATATGGCATTGATGTCAGTTTCTTTAGATGGACGTTGAATAATTATTATTGGTTCAAGAACGAATATTATGCAAAGTTATTGCAGCCGTTGTGTAACGAAATCAAGAAGAAACGGCCGTTTTTGCTGATATATGGATACAAATGGAATCTGTCAAGCGAACAGAGAACTAGTTCCTTCAGGGTATTCTGTATGAGAAGTTCAGCTTTAACGAATTGTTCCATTGCTCATTATTATTTATTGCCTCTTAATTATTTTCTCGAAGCTGCTTACTCGTAAACACGCAATGAATGTGCGTGTCTCGGTAGCAGTGGAATCAATTTACGGCTTTCTTTTGACATTTAACTAAATTTTTAAACGAATTCCTGATTGCACATTGCTACGGATAGTGAACAACACAGAGATTCTTTTCAAGTGTAAAAAATGAACACTGTGTCGATAACGTAACGTATTCTTATAACAAATTAGTATTGAACGAGTAATGCCGAACATTTGGTCTTTAGAGTCGATATGTGCAACATTAATTATCAGCCTGAATTTTTGACCGGAAAATTTTTCACAGTAAATGGAGATAATTACAAATGTTTGCGCTAACTCGACATCTGTATATTTCATCTATCAAACTGATCCGTTCATAATGGATTATCTGAAACGCTTCAGTTTATGGTTACCAAATTATTATAAATATTTGCCCAAATATTATATTTTCTCTGACCAATACGTTAAAAATTCCTTGCCAAAGTTATGTTTATATTTTGTCAGGCCAGTATAACTAGAATGAATATAAAAAGTATGAAACTTGGTTTTCCTTTTTAAATGTCTAGACAAGTATCGTCACATGATTTTATTTTACCCTTTCAATTTTCTATTTGTTTGATAGTGCTTGATTCGATGATTGTTAGAATAAATAAAAAGTGATTATTAATTACAAATTATTTTTAATATTTAAACTTTAAAATTGACATATGATTTCCATAACCGTATAATCAATTAACCTTTCTTTAATTATTAAGGTGCGAACCATTACGTTATGATCTTTTTCCCACGGAAAAGTAGCGATCTCTTAAAAAATTCAAATGGTTCCCATTTTAAAGATGTATAAAGAAAGAAAACAATCTCAGGGATGGTTATATAAGTTTCGCATTTTGTCGCTGACTTTTCCGGTCCGCTCGTGTCTTCGGGAAATAGCGTCGTTGACGTTCCAGTACGTTTCAACCCAAAGAGCTGCAACTCTGGGGAAGGAATACTGATCCTGTGATATTACTGTACTCTATCATGGGTTTTTACAGTATTACACATGAAAAAGGACAGTCCTAAAACATACTCTCCCACAAACGTTTTTTTCTCTCGATTTTACTATCACTCTCTCACCTCGGAAAACATAATTCATAATTCTTTAACCAGCTGGATGAGTTCTTTTCCACGATAAGATAATCTCCCTTTAACATGTAATCTTATTCCATAAAATGGTTGTGTTCAAACTTCGTCGTGAAAACACTAATTCCTGTTGAGTTATTGAACGTACGGTCAGGACTGTCTTTATTACTTCAAGGAAACAAAGTTTTCGTCGGCCTAATCTATAAAGCAGATACTCTGTCGTGCCAAATTTGTAATGAGGAGGATCCTGCCTATTAACACTCAATACGCTTCTCTTGTCCTCCATCATCTCAGGTATGTAGGCATCATGTTAAATTTACTGTATCCGTACCAAAAGAATTTAAATGTGAATTCACATATGCCCCATAAACGTACGCCAGTGTTCTTGTCAACTGTAGACCTTCGATACTTTATGCAACGAAATTTTTTAATTTATATGCATTTCAGATATTTCGTGACTTTCTGCTTGAATTAAAAATTTTACTGAGAGCTTAAACGTTTTTTTTCTATTATAGTTGAATTGAAATTACTTTATTAATGTTTGCCAAGCACCCATGAAAGCTACTGCGGTCCCTGCATCTTTTGTTGCTCGACACGCGGAAACGCGTCCCTAGCTATGTGATTTCAGTGTTTAATTATTACGCTGTGATTCGGGTTTCAGACACAAAGGGAATCTGCAGTTTCGTTTTCCTCTCGAAGAATAAAATACTTTTTTTTTGTCATAGCAAAGCAAACCCAGTAAGCAAAAAACCGATTTATCTTTCCATGTTTAATATCACACTTCAAGAATAATATGACTTTAATGCTACCATTTCGTTAGTAGTTCTTTTTAAATTTATTACAGCATATAATCTTACTACAGCCGCTGAAACATGTTCCATTGGAGTGAAAATTTATGTCTGTACTACAGTCATTTAAAAATAATTTTTTATTATATTTGTTCTAAAGTATACTCCATGCATCGTATCTTAATTTCATCCGCCAAGCTTTTTTAATTATTTCCACTTAATATTCTCACTCAAATCGTCCACCCGACGTCTTATTCCGTTATAATGTGTGATTTTCAGATTAAATACGCGTTTTCTTTCGTCTCACGTAAATATCCCCCATTCATAATTTATTAAATTAAATTTTACTGACAACTGCAGATTTAAATGTTCACATATATGATTACGAGGAACACATGTTAACGAAATATACCAGTATGAAGCTTAAACTAAGTTTATTAATATAATATATACTATTTCTGCTGGTAGGCTTGAAAGTAAGTCTACACGTCTCTGAGCACGTCACTTCTACTGCTCAAAATATCTATGAATACAGTTCCTTATTTCTAGTGGCTGCACTGGAGTTGCCTGGTTTCGCTTCAAGTGTTAAAAAATGGTTCCAATTTAGAGATAGCGAACATTTTGAGCGAAACAAAATGAATCACGCGCTGCTTAATCTGGAGAAAAATATGCATGGCGTGTGGCGTTTTCTCAGACAAAACAAAATAACTTACAATACATTCTGAGCTGTTCTAGTGCGAGATCCATCCACTTGATACATTTAATAGGATTTTAACTTTCCGTATTCGTTTTTCATGTGGTAAGGGTTCTCGTTTATATGGCATTAGTTCGAATCGTTTCTGGTTCAACTTAATTCATATAAAATTGTGTTTTCATGATAATAACACGTGTGCTATCACAATTTCTAGGCATAACTAAGGAAGGTAAAAATACCTGCAAGAAATACGTTTATTTGTAGTTATTATTTTAATTTTATTAAACATATATTCTGAAATTGGACTTTTCACAAAAAACCTTTAAATTACAAAGGTACTACTGTAAGTTTTTCTGGATTTATCGTTTGTTTAATTTTCAGTCATTGTAATTCAATCGTAAGATAAAGACGCGTCCACACTTTTCAAGTTAATTTGGAATTGTTTCTCATTTTACATTTTGCCTCCAAAAGATCGCATTTCTTATTATCAGTTCCCAGTCTAGGGAAGTCTGCATATGCCATTAATAAATATTTCTCAATAATTTTAACGTTTCATTTGTCAATCGATTTGTAATAAAATGCTTAAAACTTGTGTTTTATTTACTGTTTTCAATAATTCTCTGAGAAAATAACAATTTTCATCTATGAAATTTAAAATATGAATATACTATTCAATTTATATTAGAATACGGTTCATTTTCTTAATACGTGATTCATCCTTCTTATCACTTCCATAGGTAAAGAGGCATTAAAATAAAAGGGAAAAAAGTAGACTGAAATACTCAAGAGCGTGTTTGGCAATATCTAACCGCTCTATATGTAAATACTATTCTTGTTTGATACCTAACCTACTGAATTATATTTTCTCTCAGCCCCGCGTAAGAATCGTCGTTGCAGACCTAATAGTGTAGTGGTTGTGAAGTTCGATTTAGTAACTACGTCTCGGGTACGCATATCCGAAGTAACATCAACTCAGAATACACACAGGTTATGTAATCGCTTTATTACCTGGAAGTTGTTCCACAAACTTCGTAAACTTCTGTCATCCTATCGCAAACGAAATTACCTTCGAGAACAGGTTTCAAGTTGGGAGTATTATATGTTGAGAAATATATTTAGCAATAACGTGGCATGATTTACAAAAAAATTTACATGGAGAATGAAAACTCGAATTACAGAATGATACCGTTTAAAGACAGTTTTAGAATACACTTTTACGATTTTTTAATAACCTTAGTTTGACGATTAGATGTGTGGACACATGAAAGGAAAGAAAATTAATGAAGGAAATTCTGTTAATACGTATATACCAATTTTGATTTTTTAATATTAGTAACTCCTGCCCATGCTCGTACAATATAGAGTTCTGATTGCATAATAAATTTGCAAGACACCAGCAGGTACAATGATTAAAGTGGAGCAGGTAAATGGCGAAATGTGCTGTAAATAGTACGTACTTATTCAGGGTTGAAGCACGTGTCCGCGACAGCCTAGACATTCGTAATGTTGGGGCACTGATCTCCTAAACGTGGCCCTCTGTTTCTGGCATGATGAATGATCAGTACATGTTTAGCTTACAATGGACCGCGGCCCAATATATACCACCCTTGTATTGAATTCTTGTACAGGCGACCCTTTAATAAGTGACAGCTCACTACTGGGAATGGTTGGTCTATGTTTGCAAAGAAACAATGATTTATACTTGTTTATTCTGTGACAGTTTATTAATTATAATGATTCAATTATTACTTTTCAAATGTAATTCATTCCAATGAGGTTTCAATAATTAACATACATAAAATACTCAAAATTATCTTTAATAAAAAAAAACAATACATCCAGGTATCCAAGAAAAATACGTGTGGTAGTATGGAATTAATTTGATGTTACGGATTGTTACCCTCAAAAAAGTTTCAATTTTAAATAATTTTTAGTATTTAATTTAAATAATATTGCACAGGACGCAGGAGAGTCACAGAAAATTACTTACCGATAATTCTCAGAAATAATGCATAAATTATACAGACAAATGTGGTGCTATAGGAAAATATTGAAAATCAAATGAGTGGATAGAGTAACTAACCAGAAAGTTATAAGACGAATGGGGGAAGAGCCTATAATATGGAGGACGTTGACCAAGAGGAGGGATAGATTAATAGGCCACGTTTTAAGACATAAGGTTCTTGTGAAATTAGAATTAGAGGGAAGTGTGTGGGTTAAGAACAGAACAGAGAGACAAGGGATGGAATACGCTAAGCAGTTTAGAGAGGATATGGGATATGATAGTAATGCGGAGATGAAAAGGCTTGCCCAAGATAGATTAACATGGAGGGTTGCATCATACCAGTCTCAGGACTGAATACCACAACAACAACAGCAAGGTTAGACATTCAGTTAACTACAGGGAAGAGAAGATAGGGAAGACGTAAAATATATCACAATAATCTCATTTTATTAAAAATGATTCTTCGTCTCTGCAGCCAATTGAGGGTCTTGACCTACCGGGTTGACTGCGGATTGTAAACTTACATGACACATTCGGAATTTGGAGTGATACGTGGTTAGCGTATCCATTCTCCAGCAGTCTCCTCGACCGTTATAGAAACAAACATCCAAACCCATGCCACGAATCGAAGCCGAGACCTCTTTGTTGTGAGAGAGCGACGCTAGCCACTAAACCATAGGAGGTCTCCATTAAAAAAGATTAGTTTTACATATCATTGAGTTATGTTTCTAACTTCCTTACTAACTGTCTTCTTGATTACGTTCTCTAACTCAGGATGAATACCATCTTCGCCGTGTCATAATCATCCTATTTAAACTAAATAAATTTTTCTTCGTTGATTTGTTCCCAGCCCCTGTCAATTTTGTGACTAACAAGAGTTGACTACGCTTTTTCAGGGTAACTCGCTAATTGAGGGTGATCCTGAAACAGACAACTTCCCTTTAATAGCATCCGAAGGGAACTGAAAATGATTTAGTAAAAATATTAATTTACTAGTAAAATGTATTATCAAATTGGCTCAGTCGGTAAAGCAAAAAGAATCTATGCAGCTTCTAAACGGCTGCTCCCGGGAACATGGTTGACGAACGATATAATTGAAATAAAAACAATCACGAATCAACGAGAATGGTTTAAGTGGAGACCGGGTAAAAATGCCGTTGCCGGAGGTTCCTTTGCTGGATCACGTCTTCTAGATCCTCTAGCGCCTCTTCTTCAGATTAAATCTCCATCAAATGTTATGTTTTTGTTTTCCGTACTCCCATCAAATGAATCTTCTTTCTCGAAACATGCCTTCAGCCACTGCTCTCATCCCGTCTTTCTCAGGACAGCTCCCGGGACTAACTAGTGCCCCCAAGCTATAGTTTAGGGATCCCACTCGCTGATTCACCCAAAAGAGATGAGGGAAAAACACAAGAAGATCTGTTTCAGGTACGTCGGCCTTTTGGGTAATATTCTCACGCCTTCCGAATAACGGGAGAGAAGGTTGCTGTTGGGTTACATAATTCCCTTCGCCGTGTCTCTACGAAGTTTAGAAGTCAGCTAACTGACTCATCCAATGGGAGCAGCTGATAACGTTTACCTTATTTCAACAACCCGAGTACATACACCTCCTAAAAGACGTAAAGGTGTCTTTGCATGTGAGAACCAAGGAATCAGATAACGGTACCCAAAGGTAAACCAACTCATCGCTCTGTGGAGGAGTACCTACAAGAGGAACCTCACACAGGTATTCTTTTACGGGGTTGCGTAGGTCTTCGTTTATTGAGTAACAGGCTACATAAAGGCAAACCTGAAACAGGCAACTACCCTTTCATAACAACAGAAGGGAATAGAAAAGGGAAGATTTGGAAGGTAGTGTAAGGTAGCAAAGGTTTGACTTGGAGCCCTCAGCTTTAGTTTAAGGGTCCTACCGGTGTTTCTCCTAAAAAATATCTACGGAAAACCCCAGAAAACCTGAATCAGGTAGGTACTTTGGGTACTATTCTCCGCACATCCGAATGACGGGAGAGGAGTTTCCTGTAGGGTCACAGCATTCCCATCTCCTGTCTTCACCAGTTTTAAGAGATAGTTGGCCGACTGATCCAATGGGATCAGTGGACAAGTTTTCCTCATGACCAAGGCCTTAGACCCAAGTACAAACACCTTTTAAAATAGATGGCTTGTGAGAACCTTGAAAAGTACAGAGACAATACGAGGCTTCCCCAGAGGTAAGCCCCGCAATCAATCATGGGAGGAATACCGAGGGTTGACTAGGCCCCCCGGGCTAGAGTTTTAGGATCCTACCCGATAATTCTTCTGAAAGAGGTAAAAGGGAAATTCTGGGAAGCCTGCAACGGGTAAGTCTGACA
Source organism: Eucriotettix oculatus (assembly GCA_034510155.1). NCBI lineage: Eukaryota > Metazoa > Arthropoda > Insecta > Orthoptera > Tetrigidae > Eucriotettix > Eucriotettix oculatus. Next base: position 212,498,568 of record CM067376.1, on the reverse strand, counting down.
TTTGGTACTTCTCCCACGTCCTTCCGAATGACGGGAACGGAGTTTGCTGTGAGATCACAGCATTTCCTTCTCCGCGCCTGAACCTGCTGTTTCACTAATCCATTTCTTTAGTGTGTGTTGGTACTGGATTGTTTCAGAATTCGTAGACAGCTAAAACTAACCTGCAAGTAGTATTCAATAATTACATGTTGCGTGGTATACAAGAGGCACACGGACCTCCAGTTATATTAATATTTATATAATATGTAATCGTTCTTTTTTTAATCTGTGTGTAATAATTTATTTTATTTGTGTGATGATTTTTTATATTCTATTTTTTAATATACTCCAGGTATATTCTACACTTGATATCATAGTATGACATTTACCAATCACATGATTTTCACTCTTGTCTAGATCATTTTTTATCTTCCCTGAATCGCCAGTATACGCATTTATGAAAGTTAATTTCTTTTATGTACACTTTTCAATGTTTTAAAGAGTCAGAAAACGGAAGAAAATATTTATTCTTTTCAGCTTATCCATTAGCAAGTTAGTTATTTGAAAGTTTGGCAAGGTTGTAATACGTTGCCGCCGCTATATCCAGTTGGTCTGAATAAATGAGGTATTTCTTGAGCAATGTACGTCAAAATGAAGGAATAGGCTGCTTCTGTAATCACACCACGTATGGTTTAAGGTTCCAAAATATGCTCCAAATGTCCCAGCGATAAAGTAAAATTTCCAAACCTTTCTCACTTCACATCCTTTCCCATGGATTTTTTAAAAACAACTTTCATTACTCTTTCGATCGTGATGTCTTTCAAAGGCGTTTCTTCCGGCCATCTCGTAAAACGATCGTCATAGTAAGACAATATTGCCACATCTCAAGACCTGCAGTGATGGCAGAGCGGTAGCGAGCCGGACTGCAGACACGTAGACTTGGGTTCGAGTTCCAGCCGACGCAACCATTTTTATTTGCTTAATTTATTTACATTGTTTGCCTTTAGTTTCTAGTATTTTCTGTTCCTAGAATGTTCTGCTTCTAGATTATTCCATGTATGTATAAATAGGACTGGATTCCAAATCTGAGTCAGTCTTAAGCAGTACGAGCTTTGTACAGCACTTCGCCGTTGATTAAATGCCTATGTGTTATTGAATCTCACGATCCCTAAGAAACGTGACAATATCGATATCCTTGCGATGGCGGTAAGGGTTCTTTAATATCAATATCGTCACGTTTCTAATAGATCATGAGATACAGTAACACACACTTCTATAGGTTACAGACGTTTATTTGACAAGAGGTGCAGTACAAAGACTCGTAGTGTGCGAGACTGATTCCGCTTCGGGGTCCAGTACAATTTATACATGCATAGAATATTCCAGGAACATAAAATTCTCGAAACAGGAAAGACAATAAATTAAAGGTAAATAAGGTAAATAAAGTAAAGAAGTATAACATTGTTGCGTAGAGTGAGACTCTAACCAGGGTCCACATTATATGTAGTCCAGCTCTATACCTCTTAGACATGACGGCGGATTCTCACATGTGGCAATATATACATAATTAAACCTTTCGTCAGGTAAATCTATGTGTACATATTTTCTTTTTTTGTGTGTCTACTTTCTTTAGACTTTTGGCATGAAATACCTGTTATTACCGAAATAGGTAATGAACTTATGCACTATTGGCCATATAAATCTTCGATATATATGCTGATTAGGACTCGGCCACTAATATGCACATCTCAAAGTGTGCGGGGTGTTAGGACGGAAGGTTCCTGTCAAAATATCGCAATATATACTTAAATCTGTTTTGTCTACGCGCAATTCTCTACAATTAAACCAGTCAGTTTCTTTCAGGATAGTTTAGAGCTCCTGGTCACATTGTTGTTTACGGTGTACGTCTTCTGTAGTGACCGTAGTTGGTAATTTTATTTCCGAGACACGGAATAAGGTATCAGCAACGATATTGTCGATTCTTGATACGTGTTGTATCTGTGTTGTGTATTAGCTGATGACGTCTAAGTGACGTTTCTGTCTAGGATTCGCCTTTTCAGGTTTTTTGCTTAAAGGCAAATGTCATAGGTTTGTGATCGGTGAAAACGATGATTTCTGGCCTTCGATCATATATTGACTCATTCGTAATAGATAATAGCTCTTTGTCATAGGTTCCGTAATTACATTCAGAAGGGGAAAAAATCGAAGTGGTTGACGTTTGTTATTCACGAATTGTTCGAGTGGCGTCCCAATTAGGGCATGCGAGGCGTCGTCTGTGTGTAAAACAGAGTGTCGTTTTCAATTGGGTGTGCCGAAAGCGTATTCCCTGTTAACTGTTGCTTGAACGCGTCTTCATAGCAGAAATCCAATTTATGAGCCTCTTACCTTCCTTTTTATCTCCTACTGTGAATGCGTGAAGACATGATCGGACATTTGCAGCATGGGGAGTGAAGCGACGGTAATAATTGGTTGACACTAAAAGGCGCCTTAGATGGGATATTGTTTTAGAATTAGGAAAATTCAGTACGGCTTCGACACGTCTGTGTAAAAGTCAACCTCCTGCTTCAGAAATTTCATGCCCGAGATATTCGATTGTCCCTTTCTCGAAAATATATTTAGTGAAATTAATTGTTAGTCCATAGAAATCCATTGCACCTCTTAGTTTTCCGTCTTCTGCTGGGTCCGGGTACACGTAGATCGGCAATAACGCGTGGCAGCACCAACTTTTATGTAATAATAATAAAAGACTTGTCAGTCCATCACCGTTATCCATTTCGGTTCGGACTGCAACTGCGAGGACGTTTGTAGCCATATTTTCTTTCTGCCGGCGAACCTTTAAAATCCCTACGCAGTTGTTCGATGGCGTCTACCACTTTATCCAATTGAAACCTAAGCTGCGAATCTTCTCGTCGTGCTCGTGTGGGTTTCGGTAAGTCTTCTGGTGGAGTATATATCGCAGATACGGATGGTAACAAAACGTCCATTATTCTGTCTGCGATTTCAGCGAGTTCTGTGTGGTCCGCGGTCCGTTTGGCGGCTTGAATAATTTGAGTTTGCTCTCGTATTGCTCCAGGAGTATTGAGTGAAAATATTGTCACTGCATTGACCGTTACATAAGCTTAGTATCTTCTGCAGGTAAACACTAGATTTGAAGTCGTTCATCGGCTATTCAATGGGTATCTTTTTAATCGGCGTTTCTTCTGAATCGGCTAGAATACTTATAAGTCGATGCTACAATGCGTCGTAGTTTCTGGATCGCTTAATTCTGGCTCCACATTGTTGATTAAATGGTGATATTTCAAGGTCCGTGTCGTTCGAACGAATTTTCAACCCCGTCGTTTTTGTGGGAACAAAATGTTTCCATACATAATAATTAATATAACGTATTTCATTTATACACAGATTGTCACATATATTTTACAACAACGTGATAAATTCTCACGTCCAGAACCGCGAACAATGACTAAATCATTTTTAAAAAACAATCTCTCCCAATAAATTTTTAGAACAAAGTAAAGATCACAATTTTACTAAGAGTAGAAATATTTTTTTCTCGCATGCGTATCCAAAGAAATGATGACGTCCCTGCGAACAGCTGTATTGATAAATAGACTGTAACGTAAGAAAATATTAACGGATTAATTTGGATGCTATCAAGCATGAAAAACTATCGTCAGGAATCGTGGGGAATTCAACAAAAATGATAACCAACTTCAGATCTGAAATTGAAAACTGTGTATAGTTTAAAGACTAAGTCTTTAAATTTTTTCTCTTTTAGCTTACTTCTTGAAACGAATTGTCTTTTCTTTTACTTTGTCCAACAATCCTCCACTGCGGGTTGACTCCTGGTGGTATTTAATGCGTCCTCACGGTGACGTCATCAGTATGCCCAGATGCGTCCGATCTCCTGGTTCAACGATAGATTGCACGAATATTTTCAATTGCTATATGTCCTCTTTCATTGACCAGACGGCAGAGAAAGGTAAATCATTCCAATGAAACAGTCTTTCATAAACATATTTTATTTCTAAATAAATTGTGACTACAATTAATACACGGCGTTAACTGATAAAAGTCCTTTTTTAAAATATAATTATTTTAATCAACAAAATACGCCGTTTGCCTCGCTACGGCCAGCGATAACCCCCTCTCCAATGATGATAAAAAACTTCTCACTTCATTTTCCCCTTCAAAGATCAAACACATTCTTCGGCACATCATAAGCCAATGGTTGTTCGATGATTCCATTGGATCAGTCGGCCAAATGCTTCATAAAACTGGTGGATACAGGGAGAAGGAAATGCTGCGAACCCACTGCAAACTCGTCTGCCGTTATTCCGAATGGCGTGAGAATATACCCAATGACCGACCTACGTGATCCATGTTTTTCAGGGTTTTTCCTGCATCTCTTTAGGTGAAACACCGGGTAGGATCCTTGAACTATAGCCCGAGGGCCCTAGTCAACCCTTGGCTACTTTGCTCTACCTTCCACATCCCCCCCTTTTCAATTCTCTACCTATGCTATTAAAGGGGAGTTTCCTGTTTCACGATCACCCTCATGTAGCCTGGTAACCCTCCAAAAAATATATAAATAGAAGAATAGATGACTGCGGGGGCTTTCTTTCGCACGTATTCCTTCCCAGATTGATTGTGTGGTTACTTATGGGGATGCCTCGTAATCTTCATTTCTTCAAGGTTCTTATAAACCGAGGAACCTTTTTCTATTTTAGAAAATGTATGTTGTGGGAGGTTTATGTACTAGGGTCAAAGACCTTGGGCATACAGTAAGAGTTGTCCGCTTATCTCATTGGATCTGTTGACCAACTGCCTCCTAAAACTTATAGAGACACGGAGCAAGGCATGCAGCGACCCTACAACAAAACTACTCTCCCGTCATTTGGAAGGGCGTGAGAATAGTACCCAATAGATCGACCTACCAAATGCAGGTTGCCTAGGGTTTTCCCTGCGTCTCTTTTAGGTCAAACACGGGATGGGTCTTTAAAGTATGGCCCGCGGCTTCTCTGCTCAATCTTCTACATCACCTCTTTTTCAGTCCCATTCCTATTCTATTTAAGTGGAGTTACATAGCATTGATACCCCCAAAAAACTTTGATTAATCCCTAGACAATCCTTTCTTTGTAGTAAATTTATATATTATATATATAATTTTTTTAATTCTATCAATGATTTAATGAATGTAGAGAATAAGTATATCTAAATTCCTGATTAGCTCATTGTAAGAGAATATCCAAATTACACGCTTCTAGTCTAGAAAGACTATTTTTATTTGTCGAGTTACCCATAAATATGATTCCGTATGACATTAAGGAATGGCAAAAAGTCATATTCACATGTTGCTGAACGTGGTTATCTATACCAATAAAAATAGTTAAAGTGTCTATCTGTCTGGAACTTTAATTTAAATAGGCTCCAAAACGACTCAACAGAATTCAATGCAATTGTAGGTATTAAAACAGGAATTTTAACTTAAAGTTTCGTGCATGTCTCACTGCATTATCGTGCAGGGTTCAGAAGATATTAATATAAATATCTGTATATCCATTGTATTCCCCGTGAAAGCGGGACCTTAATAAATAAAATAGACACATAAATGATACCGCAGATTCAATAAATTCCAATTTATCAAAATTACGTACGTGTTGATTCGTTTTTATGGCAAAATAAAAAGAGTTATTTGTTCACGTTCCTCGCGAAATTGTGGGCGTAGGTAGTTTATTAATATATTATCGTGTTCTTTCCAGTTAAGTTAGTCATCTTGTGAAAGGCCAAAGAATTCTTCTACTTCAATAATCATATACCTTTATAAAATTACTGGGGTTATTACAGAATTCATTTCGTGAAAGATAATATTAGGTGTATTAATAAAGTTCATAGTCAACCCGTCTACAGAAAAGTTAATAAGAGTGTTTAATGGCGTATTTGTGGTATAGTGTATAGCGTAACTGCCTCGTACCACATAACCCCGGAGTTCGATTCCTGGAAAAGACTTGGGTGTTTGTGTGCTTCTTTGTGTTCACTAATCGAGTAACCCTTCACAAGAAAATAAGATCCCCTATAATAGTAAAGTAGTCGATAATGACTATAGCTGTTGATGAGACTGAAAGCAAAAAAAATGTCGCTAATGACTACTTTTTTGATGCGACTAAAAATAGTAAAACAAGGGTGTTTAAAGTATTATTGGCAAACACTTCTAGATTATCTTTAATGTTAGTTTATTTATCAACATACTCGTATCGTCTACTGAAAATAAAATGCTACCTGATGCGGTATTCCCTGGATCTCTTTAGGTGAAACACCGGATAGGATCCTTAAACTATAACCCGGGGGTCCTAGTCAACAGTTAGCTACCTTGCTCTACCTTCCACATCCCCCCTTTTCACTTCTCTTCCTATGCTATTAAAGGGGAGTTGCCTGTTTCAGAATCACACTCATGTAGCCTGTTAACCTGCAAAAAAAAATTGCACGTCAACTATTTATATTAAGAATAATAGCGGACCTAAAATAGAATCCCGTGGAACTCTCAGTCTGAACAAAATGTTTCATTGTTACCCTATGTTTTTATAAATAATAACTAAACAATGATTGAAGCATTTTTTGTAGTCATTCCTGACGGGTACCGTTTGTTAATAAATTCCCCTGAAATCTTTGCAAAGTGGAACATTTTGTTTTTATGAATACAGTTCTGAAATTTAATTAATTTTATTCAGACGATTAATGACTCCATTGTATGGGATGTCCGGGTTAAACATATAACAATATAAAATGTAGTAATTTGAGAAGTAATTGAGATATTTATTGGCGGTTTGCTTCTACAAGTATATAACTCAAAACGTTTTCTGTGTTTTCTTGCGGCAGTTAGTTCCGTGTGACACATGCGCGTAACTGCTTTGTTCACGAAAACGGGAATCGGTAGCCAGAAGGTGCTCAGTGTTCTCTTCCTCTCGTGGAGCCAAAGTCTCTTACAGTGATATATTTTTTTATTATTATTTAGTGAGATAATCATATCCGAAGATAGTACAGTTGTTTTTACATGACGTTCTGTATTTACTCGCCGAATAAATAACTCACATGTCTACTACAAGCGCTGCGGGAGTTTTCTCGCAAGCAAAATATGTCAGGAATGCCTCGCATCTCTCTCTGGGTGTTTCTTTTATCAAAGTTCTCATATGCCGAGACACCTTCACCTATTTTAGGAGGTATATGTATTGGGGCCGAAGACCTTGGGTATATGGCAAGAGTTGTCCGCTAATCCCATTGGATCAGTCGGCCAACTGCCTCCTGAAATTGGTGGAGACACGGAGAAGGGAATGCTGCGACCCCACAGCAGACTCGTCTCCCGTCATTCGGAAGGGCGTGAGAATAGTACCCAATGCCCGACCTACCTGATGCCGGTTTTCTAGGGTTTTTCCTGCATCTCTTTAGGTGAAACACCGGGTAGGATCCTTAAACAATCCTTTAACCCTTGGCTACCTTGCTCTACCTTCCGCATCCCCCCTTTTCAATTCCCTTCCTATGCTATTAAAGGGGAGTTGCCTGTTTCAGGATCACTCTCATGTAGCCTGTTAACCCCCCAAAAAAACTCATATGTCTACTTCGTATAATTTTAATGCTCAGCGCCAAACTTTTAATAGCGAGAGAAAAGACTGAGCTGTATACATAATTTTGTTATGAAGGTTATTAATATTTTTGTTAGCTTTTTATTGGCGGTGGATATTGTCTGAATTTATGGAAGTAGCGGGTACCAGCTAAAAGAGAGATAAAGGAAGAGTTTTTTGGGAATGAGGTGCCAGCTAACTAGGGGAGAAAATAATGTTGTGTTATACCGGAATGAGAGAGATGGGTAATTTTAGTTTTAGTCTATGGTTGTGTGCAGGAGGAGGTGGGTTCCTGTGGATGAAAGCTATGATATCATTGTAGTGATTAATGAAACTTTTGATTAAAGAGGATATGAATGATTTTATTGTGGTGGAGGTCAGTGGAATTTGGTTGTCGTTGTGAATTACCGAGTTCCGAAGATACCATGGGAAATGGGTGATGATTCTAAGGATTTTGTTTCGTTTGGTTTGAATTTTATTTGAATTGGAGTTGGCAGTTGATACCCATATGGATAGTCTTTTGTGGGAGATGGAAATTAGTGCGTACCTGATGAGGAGTGGATACAGTAGTTTTATTTTGGTGTTAATTTTGGATGAAAGATGGGGTTTCCAAGAAATTTGGAGCCTAGAACAAGTCCGAGATAAGTGATGAACTTTTTTATTGGGATTTGGGAGATAAGATAGAATGAATAAGGGGATGTTTGGTTTTAAGTGTAAATGGAACTATTTCAGATTTGGAGATGTTTATACTGACCCTCCAGTTTCTTGCCCAGATTTACAGGTCGTTTAATGCTATTTGGATGGTGCGAGGACCCGACGTGAAGGCAGGGGTTCGGTGGAGGATAGCTATGTCATCAGCAAAACAATATTGTTTTTGTGAAAGGATGATGGGGGATGTCTTGGAAGTAAATGTTAAAAAGGAAGGGGGCTAACATTCTATCTTGTGGGACGACAGAGGATATGGTGAAGGATTGGAGAATTGATTGTTAATTTTTACCGAGTAAGATAATTTTAAAGTATTGTGAAGAGCGTGTCATAAGAATTTTTTTATTTTGTATAATAGGGGTGGATGATGTACTTTATCTATGCGTCAATAAATATATGATGAGTGACGATAATTGATTATAGAGGACGGGAAGGAAAAGTTTTTCGAAGTTTCGAAAGGGTTGGCAGGAGGCTGATGGGTCTTTTACTTTCAGGGAGCGATTTTGGTTTGTTATGCTTGTTTATCACAAAGAGTATCTTAAATAGATACCGAGGCAATGCAGCACCTTGCCTACAGGTGGCAGCGTGACGGTTATTCCCACTCCTGTAGGTGTAACTTGCTCGTAGGTCCATAAGAACCCATGTCAAAACATCTATTTACCACATATATTAGTATTTACAAATACATAAGGCAAAAGAATCAATTTAAATGAGAATATTAAAAAGATTGAGTATTTTTCGAAATCAGTAGTGCGAGTTGGATGAGAGGTTAATCAGCATAATTCTCAATTAAATGTTAAAAATATATAATTTTGTGTTCCCAAATGTTGGAGGAGAATGTAAATTGTTTTTCCTTGGGTCTAAATTCTGATAAAAAGGTATTTTCTATATTCTTGGGCTGATTGGACTTTAAAAATGAAACACTATCTCATTAAATTATTGAAATGTCATAAAAATCATAAAACATTACAATACGTTTTTTTAAAAAAAATTGATACAAAACTAATTATAAAAATTCAAATTACGAAAATGTTTTTAAACGTCTTATGTCAGCACGAATTATTCAGGGAGATTAAATAAAAATAATAAAAGGACCTGACTGAGATAATAAGTCCGATTGATATATATTTTTATTTAATCAAATAATTAACTATGAACATTAAAATTAATTTGAAAAAGTATTATAAATTTTAATTTAATAGTGATATACAGATATTTGTCCGTTTCTCGTTTGAATGTAGCTGCATTTTCTGAAATAATCGATGATTTTGTGAAACCAGATAGTGCACTAAAAAAAGAATCAAATTCTGAACAAGTTCCCTTCTAAGACTAATTAGTGTTGGAGCGATCCTAAGTCACATGAGATTGATAGATGGCTCTCATTTGGCAACAATTCTGCGTGCATTCTTATTCTTACGCAATACTTGGCTTTTGACAGTAGCGTTAATAACACAAGATGTACGACTTTATTTAACACAAGAAGATTAAGACACAGAGTGAACTAATTGAAAACTTTAAATTCCCTTTAAGAATCATTTGCGAAAGACGCTAATGAAGCATCGAAAGTCGGCCTTTTTTAAATTATATGACAATAAATATTTTATTTTCTGAATTCAGATCCTAGGAAAAGCAATTTACATTCTGCTCCAAAAAATTTTGAATGGAAAACTATATACTTTTAACATTTAATTGAGAAATATGCTGATATAACTTCACATCCAACTAGCAATACTGATTTCAAAACATGCTCAATATATTTAATATTCCCATTTGAATTAATATTTGCACCTTATATATTTGCAGATGTGGTGTAAATAAATAACCCACATTAATTTGTATTTTTTTACTTTATGATTCTAGCGGACTCAAAAAGCGCTGTTTATACTTGGGCTTTTATGAGCCTTCGAGCGAGTTACACCTACAGGAGTGGGGATGGCCGTCACGCTCCCAGGGCTGCTATTGCCTCTCTATCTATTCAAAATACTCTTTGGTTTATCGTAATAATATTGGCAAGGTTCCAGGTGGTAGGGGAGTGGGATGGTCGTAGGATGGCATTGAAGATTATTGCGATGAAAGCAGCGTGTTTTTTTGTTTTAAATTAAGGGCCAATATTAGGTCGTGCCCAGGAGATGATTTTCTTATGAGTTTATTGATGTGGGAAGGGGTGAAAATTTTAGGCAATGGGAAGAGTTGTAATGATTCAAGAAGATGGTTATTTATTTCGCCATTGAGCTAAAAGTTCGTGTTGGGGTTAGGGGAGAATAGGGATGTATGTTGACAAATAGATTAGCTTTTTGGAAGGGGAAGTAACCCAGTGCTTTTCGTTCTTGAGTTGGGGGATCGCGCAGAAGGTTTTTGTTAGAATTTTCGTTTTGTGCCAAATGAAATTATCTTGGGAATTAAGGAGCTGTAGGTGGGATATCTAGTTCATGTCTCTGATAAGGTGAAGATTGATAATGAGTTGTAGATGGATTTGTCATTTGGGTGTTTTGTGTATAACAATTTTTACGGGCTTTCTTCTTTTCTTGGAGTAAGACTGTGAGTGTGTTGGAAGTTGGATAGGAATGGGATTTTTTGTTTGTGAGAGGTACTCGAGCTGCAGCAGCTGAGGAGACTGTAGTGGCATTAAGGCTGTCGATTTCTGTGTCTATGTCCGTAGGTGATTTTAGTGGGATGTTAAGGAGCGTTAGTTTGTTAATAAGGGAGGTGTAGAGTTGCAAGGTAGGTTGTTTAAATAAGCTTGGTACGGGAGGTGTTCGGAGTTAAGTTAATGTAGCACAAAGAAGTTAGCGAAATAGTGGTATTTTTGTAGCAGATGTAGTAGTCTAGAACGTCAGGAGATTTTACATTATCGTGATAATATGTGCGTTCTGAGGCGAAAATGATATCTATATGTTTGTTTACGATAGCGTTGTTGTTGCCTCTGGGGTTCGATAGGCGGGAGCCGAAGTGGGGGCGTTTAGCGAAATTTCCTCCGAATGCGAAGGAGGTTTGACAGGATTTAAGAGTTTCTGCCAGACATTTTAAGGGAGTATGTTTGTTGGTGAGGAGTAAAAGAACTCCTCCGTAATGGTGGAGTTGTTAGAAATACAGAGAGTTAATTTGGGTTAGTTGGCATTCGTTGGATGTTATGGATGAAAGTTCATTGTGACTAATGGAATTTTTAATGATAATGGCGGATCCGTCTTTTCTTGTCGAATTCGGGTGATCAACCCGATACTATGAAACTGAAATTTTGTGAGGCGATTAATTTTATTTCAAATATTAATATTGTGAGTTTGAGGAAACTATTTTAATTCGTTACAGTGATACAACGTCGTATTTCGCTTGAGTATGGGTTGCGACGTATTTAGGATGTTCCCACTTGCTTAACAAGCAAGAAATGAGGAAGCGACTTCGGGATACTGGGAGTTCACTTTCGATGTCGGCCACCACGCCAAGAACGCAGTTCCAGATGCTACGTTCTTCCAGCGGACCTCTCGTAAGTCAATCCGATAAGCAAGTGGGCCTCCGTTCGACGGTACACAATGCCATCCATAAAATGTTACACCTACGGCCGTACAAACTGCAGCTTCATCACAAATTCTAGTCTGAGGACAGACCGCGACAAAAGGCATTCGCGGAGAAAAGTTTGACAGAAATTAATGAAATTGTGGTATTCTACGATTTGGTCTGTTTCTCGGACCAGGCTACATTCCGTACTTTCAACACGCTGAACAAGCATAATTGCCGTATATTGCGAAATGAATCCGCCACGTAGTGATGCAGTACGAACTTGACTCTTCGTAAGTGAATGTGTGGTGTAGATAATTGCGGGGCCTACAGATAATTTAATAAGGTACGTAGATGTATTGGAGTTGTTCGTTATGACGTGATCTTTCAACAAGATGGCGCACCGTGCCATTATTAGAATATTGTGAGGAATTTCTTGCATATTGAGTTCGCATGTCACTGGAATGTCCATCGATTTTATGGCTTCCTAGAAGCTCAGACATTATCCCACTTGCTTTTTGTCTGTGGAGGTTTATCAAGTATACTAGACACCAGTTTGTGATCTACCAGATCTGCGCACATTGCATTCGTGTAGCTATCGCAAATGTTACGCCTGGAATGCTGCAAAACACTGGGGGGAACTGAAATACAGAGTAGATGTCTGCCGCGCCACAAATACAGCGTTTATCCAGGTGTATTAGGTGTGTAACAAAAGCCCTTTCAGTTACCGTATTCGTAGAACCGCTCATCCGGATAGCTCATTATTATTACTATTATATGTTTATGCCGGATTTTAGGTAACACAGACAGGAGAGATAATTATCTACATCACCGGTGTTGCATTGCTTAAAAATTGTAATCACTATTGCATATTTTAATCCGTTTGGGAATGTACCAGTGAGAATTGAATTGTTGCAAAGATAGCTTAAGACTAAATAGATGGTACTCGATACATATTTGATTATGTGACTAGAAGTTCCATCCTATCCCGCAGGGTATTTTTCCTTTAATGATTTCATTGCTATTAAAGTAAGGTCATTACCGTACTCATTCTTAATTTCTTTGACGATTTTAATTGCTCCTGTCAATTATTTAATGTAGATTCCTCCTAATTTCTCACTGATATAAACTGGTCGTTAAACATTTTAGTTTATATTTACTGAAAATTTATAAAATTATTTTTAATATTTGTTTGGTTTGTCAACGTTTTTTCAAAAATGCACGTTTTTAGCTAGCATAAATGTAGAATGAAATATAGTACAAAAATATATACATATGTGCCAACAGGGGAAGCGTATTATGTCACCATACATCGCGTCAAGGAAGTCCGTCATATATGCTACACTTCATGAAGAAAAATCAGTCAGTACATATAGATTGTTTAAAAGCACACCACTTTGTCATATTATTATAAAATAATTTTCAAATACTTTTCTTCAATTGCTATTTAATTAACAGAAAAGAACAGGTGAGAAATATCACACAGGTGTTGTTAGTAGCTGAGAAGTATAAAACTGTCAAGATATTAATTCGTCTAACCTCAATATTTAGTTTCAAAAACTTTGAAATTTACTGGTAAAACTGTAAGTTGTAATAATATTAGCTTGCATCTAAATCATAGTTACATAATCATGACTGAATGTAAACTATGATCACAGTATAAATAAATATAAATATAAATAAATTCGCTAACTTTTACATCAGATATACATACAAACAAATATACAGCCTCTTTTAATTACGTAATTTGACGTATTGTTGAGAAAACACCTCTTACGTTAATATTTTTCAAATTTTTATAATATTTCCTTAGAATGAACTTTAAATGAACTGTAATTAAAGAATTAATTATTCTAGAGTTAATCAGTAATTTACTATAACTATTTAAAAGAAATATGGGTCGTTATTTGTCTCTTGTTATTTGAGGGCGTGCAGCCTAGAACCATTAGAGATATTGTTTCATGGCAGATTTAATTAACGATAAACAGTAGTCCTTTTGTCTTAAATACTTCCCCTCTATGTGGTAGGTGATTATATTCAGCGTTAATTAAACACTCCGCGACAGGAACAGAGATCTACTACGTCGTTGTTTCTTGGGCACTGTAAGAGTGTTTCTTTTAACCTACCGTTTGAAATTGTTTTCATTTTTTTTGTTTTGAAGTTTTCAGAACAACTTGGATAAACAATATTCAATTAGATAAACTTAATAATAACTTTAAAGCTCATACAAGCTAAACGACCAAAACGTAGATTTGGACAAGGTAATAAAATATTTATAACAAGAAATAACACGAGGGAATTTTCATTACGTTGGATTGCCTCCATTAAATAACACGAAGAAGATAATCACGTAAAACTGAGAATTCATATTATTCTTAATTTTCTACGTAATATAATAGATTTTCCTGGAAATACTCATATATATCGTATTTATTTTAATTCTTCCTTATTGCCTTGCCCTTGGGAAGCTCCTGCACAGTTCCGAGACTGTTAGTTTTATAAGTGAGTTATATATTTTTTCAGAAACCTATGGAGAACCTTTAAATTACTTTCGTGTAATTTCTTATGGTGGTCTATCCTGCAAGAACAATATCTCCCGAACTGTACTGTAACGGTAAAACGCATTTACTCGGACTTCAGCGGTGCCGAGTCAAAGGCAGAGGTAATAAAAGCCACGACCTCTGGAACGTGGCGACCCTGGCTGAGAAGAAGCCAGAGTTTCTTCAAAAGCCTTGGGGGAGAAGGGCAATAAATTTTATTGGTGTATATCCAGCCTTGTCACTTTTGGAATATGAACTAGTGAAGTGAGGAAAAATTAGTTAAAGACCTTGCACAAAGAAATGGAAACAGATTGAGGGGATGAGGCAGAGGATGAGATGAGATTACAGGCAGATTGTGGGTACAAGAGCAGATGATCACATTATAGGACAGACAAATTGAGGAGACGAGGCTAAAACTGGGAATTGTCTGAACCATGAACAATAGCAGCAGTAGTGTGACCTGATCGAGGCCCACCCAAATAGGAAGAAATGGCTACGAGGAAGGAGCTGGAAGGTCCAAATTTAAGCTGACATGTAACCTTTTGCAGATTTCCTGTCCTGCCAGGTCCCAGTAGATTTCGTGTTTTTTTGTCTATGAAACACTACGACTCTGAGTGTAGAGATCTAGAATTTCGTTATAACAAAATTAATTTCTGTCATTTTTCTTATATATATTGTAGCGGATTCCGCGTTCCTCCGAATTCGAGGATTTATAATTCTTTAGGGCGCCAGGTATTTTTCACAAAAAATACCAAAAGATGATTTTAGTAGTTTTAATTCCAATCAGAGCACGAGAAATAATTATATCTGCAGGGCGTGGTCATTCTCTCGTCGTCCCGCCGACACAACCTGCTCCTTCCACTACCCCATGACGACTCTCTGCCCCTCGCCAGACCACATTGTTGGCCCAGGTTGCGTCAGTTCCTCAACAATTGCAACTCGCAAGCTGGCCTGCATTGTTAAGTGTAACTTTTCATGTTACATTTTCCCCACCCCCAATGAATTTAAAAAATTGTACAATTTTTTAAAATGACACTCAGTGAACCACAGTCGTAAACAATATGAATGACCAACGCCCTTAATCAAAATTACAAAATATTTACAAAAATTCACTTAGAACTAATTACAATTTTCTTTGACATATTCTTTCATAAGAGCAAACATTGAGTAAATATACAAATCACTCAATTAACCAACTTTAATTCTAATTACACATTTTATTTTTCCAAACAATTTTTCCATTTACATTTTTTTTTCTTCCCACACATTTTCTCTGATGTGTTGTTTGGGAGACTTTCTTAAAGTAAATTTAAATCAATTTAAACACTTGACATTTACATCTATTGACAGTTGGCTGAATCTTTGGGAATAACAGCAGATTTCTGTCCGTATTACTCTGTCATTTCACAATTTAAATTTCAATCAGCTGTTTTTGACAGAACATTTGTTTCTTTACAATGTGTTTACATAAAATTTTACTCATTCACAGCTGTTTTTAATGTATCATATGACAATTATTAGTTTGACATTCAGCTCTTTGATGTACGTCGAAAACAGTCAACTGACCACATGGTTTTTACAGCTAATTACATTAGGAGTACATAATTTTTTTTTATCTGCCATCAGCTGTTTCTTACATCTAATACAAAGTCATTTGACATCTGTCAGAACAGCTATTTTTGGCATTTAATGTAACACTTTTTTTTTACATTTACCAAAATACCGCATTGGGTCTTTTCCACCTGGGTTCCAAGGAAATCTATAACCACAATTCCTTAACACATACAAATTTCTTCCTACTCTGTTTTTATCATACTCGTCTTTGTTTACAAACATGATCAGCTGTCCTTTAACCTGTTTGTTCAATGCGTTCGCATTACCTTCACACTTATCAGCATTCATCTGATGCTCTACAGGTTTAAATTTTTTCTTAAACTTGTTTGCAAATATATCAATTAATTTTAACAACCTTATGTCCCTCTCAACATTATGATTAACCTCCACTTCAACTTTCTTAACTTTACACCCGCGTTTGACAATTCGCCATTTTTTTCGCTTTAAATTTCCTCCCTTTGGGGTCACATTCATGTTATTTACTGAAATTGCCTTCCACTGGTCATGTAAGTTTTCTAACGATTTCTCTAAAATTACTATCCTATTTCTTTCTATGATACCACAATTCATATCTACACACCGCTCTACTTCTACCCTATCTATTTCTAATTTACATATCCGGTCAGATAAATTTTCTACCTTCTCTTCTAACCTTCTGAACTCTCTTATTTACCACCTTCACCTTCTCCTCCACATTTTCCTTTACACACCTTTCAGAAGATTGTAACCATCAAATATTATATTTGTAACTTGTTGCAGTTTTTTCTCTAATCTTTCTTCTTGTTGCACATGCCTCTCATTACATTTTCCACTTAACCTACTCTCCAATTCCTCACACTTCCGACATTGAAACTCAGACATTCTGTCTAAATCAGCCCTCAACTCTACCTGCATTTTCTTAACACTATTATTGAAATCTTCAATCCGCTCATCAAATATCTTATTAAGTACCAGGGACAATTTCCTGAGCATAGAGTCCTCTGCCTTCTCAATACCCTCCTGCACTTCTTCCATTTTTAAAACTCTACAGAACACACAAACCCAACCAAAATATTCCGCAAAATACATTTATTTGCCACCAACCTATGGAACCTGTCTTCTTACTCGTACATCACTTCTCCCCAGACACCGTACTCTACTTTTTTACACAGACACACACACACACACACCTCTCGAAGATATCCACGCAGCGGTCACTGGAACACTTGACCCCTCAGCTATGCTATGCGTAGATCAGTTCTCCTTCCACAGCGTTTCTTCTCCAATGCCTCCCACTTCTCTCGAATAATTCTCGGGTACCACGAACGTCTTCCTCACAAAACTTCGTTGTTTGATGCCCCAACGTTGCGGCGTCAAATGTAGCGGATCCGTCGTTCCTCCGTATTCGAGGATTTCTTAATTCCTTGAGGGCGCCAGGTATTTTTCACAAAAAATACCAAAAGATGATTTTAGTAGTTTTAATTCCAATCAGAGCACGAGAAATAATTATATCTGCAGGGCGTGGTCATTCTCTCGTCGTCCCGCCGACACAACCTGCTCCTTCCACTACCCTATGACGACTCTCTGCCCCTCGCCAGACCACATTGTTGGCCCAGGCTGCGTCAGTTCCTCAACAATTGCAACTCGCAAGCTGGCCTGCATTGTTAAGTGTAACTTTTCATGTTACTATATATATATATATATATATATATATATATATATATATTGTCTTTAAATAAAAGTATTACTGGCTGCTGATAATGTTAAAAGTAGAAAATAGTAAAACTGATATAAAGTTAATTATAAAGTAAATATTTTTCGTTATTATGGAATTTCATTTTTAATTTATTAATGTCTCGTCATTAAAATAAATAATGTTCGCCTATTCGTTTCTTCTCGCTTGTTTAGACGACCCAATACCAATTTGTTTTATTGAAAATTATTACCGTGGTAGTAAATTCTTGGAAAAATATCTGTAGACAACTATTCACTAACCTATGTAAGCTTCCTATTCTGATCTGAAACAGTTGTTTACTACGTTAAATAATAAAATATATTAAATTAAATTGTATAATTTCTTTAATTTATTTAAATATTTTTCGTATTATTGGAAAATTAAATATACTCATTGTCATTGAAAAATGATACTACATTCTTTTTTATGTGGTTAATTGAAATTAAATGCCGTGTGGCCTGATTCTCAAAATGAATTATAACAATTTTATATGATAAAATATAAGACGTCATATTCTACCAAAAATTGAACTGAACACAATTTAATTCTAACAACTGTGAAGATTTTCCTCCTATGTAAAACAAGGAACACATTTGGTTATTCTCTTGAGAGACTCCAAAATTAGTAATGAAAAATGTGTATTATGAAACATTTTACTTTAAAGATAAAGTATGAATTAATTCATGTAATTTTACATTCCATGCTGTGAGTGTAAATTTCATACTATTATAGGAATTTTTGAGTACTGTGCGTTTGACTATGAAATACTTATATAAATATATTTGTACTTTGTAACGACGTAAAAAGGGGATTTTTATTGTTCCTTAGTCAATTGACGATAATTATTATTTCATCGCCTTAAATTACATATAATCATGACTACTATAAGTGTGAATAAATTACATTAGTGTACCATTTATCGTAGTATGGGTCCATAAAATATTTAATTTTAAATACTACTATATGTCGTTTAGTATAAATCACATTATAGAACAGACATTTCAGCTACATTTTCAAGAATGATTTACCCATTTCTCATATTTCCTGAGTCAATTTCATAAAAATAAGACTACAATAGCCACAGAATTGTAATATGGTAAAATTTCATTTGGTCTGTATTCCACAGCTAGCAACAAGCTACACCAGTATTGGTCTTTGGAGGGTGATTCGGAAACGTGAAGACTCCACACTGTAGCGGCGTTTAAGCAATTTTATTTGCACGTGAGATGTCACGCGTATGTGCATATGCATGAAGTGGATTACCAAGCACACGTATGCGCATATGTGAATGGCTGATGGGTTGATAACCTGCATGAATGACCTCGTCGTTAGCATTTATACAATATCAAAAGGCGAATAAGAGCAGCCACTGTTCAATAAAATTCCTGAAAACATATGGCTGAAACGTAAAAATTAAAAACTTAAAAAGTTTTGTATATTACAACTCGCATAACTAACAAACTGTAATTTAGCTTAGTATTGTTTTATTGACTATTAGCCCTATAGTATTTTGTGAGGACACCCATATGGGTGTACTGGGTAGAGTGGAAGGCACCCACTAAGATCCTTGGCTTGTATTCAACCTGTAATCGCTTTAGTATTACTTCAGGTTGGCGCCTATCCCTAGTCTGTTTGGCGCCTCTCAGGGTTACCCTTTTAACGTAAACTATTGACTAATCTTATAGTTTAAGAAAATAGTTACATCTTAAAATAGTATGTACATCTTTTACTTCTCTCTTGGACTGTTAGTTATGTATCACCGGTTTTCACTAATAGTGCGCCGTGCATAAATGTTGTCACAGTGAACCATGAGTTACGGCTTTGGAACATAATCTCTACAACAGTGTCAGGCGTCAGCTTGCTATACACGGCTTCCGTATTTCGTCGCAGTGGCGTCCACTGTTCGCACTGAAACAATGTCTGAAACCGTCGTCAGTTCCGTCACAATATGTACACTTCAGACTTTTCGCCTTCCTAATTTTGTGCAGGTATTCATTGAACATTCCTTGCCATGTCAAGAGCTGTGTGACGTAGAACTGCACTACTTCGTGCTGTCGATCTATCCAGGCAATTAGATGTGTTACTAGTCATGACGTTCATCTCGGCTTACCAGGCCGCTTGTCTCTCTTTTGCTAGGTGATCAATCGGGCGACTGCTGCCACCATGACAACTGCCGGCCCTGATACAGTACGATACGCGCAGGCTATCCTCAAGGCTTCTCTTTTTTGAACTGCTGCTACTCGCCTCCTATATTTATGTATACGGAGCGATTCCACCCAGACCTCTTCTACGTATAGAATATTAATGTTTGTCTTGACTCTGCTTAGCGTGGCAGTGTTTAAGCCAGTACCTCAGCTTAGTGTCCACAGTGACGCCAAGGTGCATCAGTTTCACTATAGGCTGGACTTTGGCTTCCCCCATTTGAACTTGTAGGATGTTATTTATCCGCTTTCAAGTGACAAGCATATTTCGGTTTTGGAGCCATTCATGTTTAAGTTTGCTTCTCCAACCATCTTTGAACCCTAAAAAACATCTTGTTTATTGCAACTGAGTGAGTTTTAAGTTTAAAACATTGACGAGACCTGCTAAGACGTTTGTATATCTGACGAATCTCGTTACCTTCGGTGTGCTTATTTTCAACAGACCTTTTCAAGCTATGTTCCACAGATTGGGGCTCGGTATGGATCCAAGAGCAGTGCTTGCAGTTAATTACTTCCGTAGTTGCCCGTCTTTTGTATCGTAGTGAAAGGTCCTGTCGCGCATATAATCCTCCATCACTCGCGGCACCCTGATTAAAGTCTACCGAAGAGTGGTTAAGAACATCGAGGAGAAAGCGTTTCTCACGTCCACAAAGATCAGGAGACGACTGATGGTTTTCCATCTGCGCGACCTTTGGCGCTTCTACACGACTTCAACGACGGCCCCGATTGTGTTGTGGACAACCTTTCCCGCTGAGCCGAACATGACACATGTATGCTGATAACATTATAGCACCACCGGACGCTCAACATATCCGTCTTCAGACAGTCAAATTTAACACTAGGTCCGGACACGTCCTTACAGCGAATTTAAGGGTTTCTGCTGAAATGCCATCTGGTCTTGGTGCTTTCCAGTTTTTTGGGAGTTTGCCACTCTTCTGATTTCTTCCCTGCTGAAGTAACCAATATCACGCAGTTTAACGGCTTAGGTTACGACGGCTCGTTCCTGGTCGGAAAATATTGCATGCACTATTCATTATAGAGGCTTCGAGTCCAAGCATATTCCTTGAATTGCCCGTAGTTTCCTGGCAACGATTTTCTAATCAAGGCCCCAAGGATCGCCGTCTACCTCATTTGCCATTGTCAACCTTTTTTCAGCTTTACTCCTTTTTATGGCGTTACGCATGGTCTCCTTGGATTCTTCAGAGTATTTCTGCTTCCGGTCCTCCTTGCGCTCTCTGGGCACACGGCTGAGGCGCAGGCAATCACTTTTCACAGAAGATATCTCCAACGCCAACTAGTAAGTTTTTCTCCGACGTAACGTAACCTCTTCTTCATCATAGACACTTTCACATGCACACTCAGTAAGACATATCGTAAGCTTTATTTTCTCCGTGCCATAATTTTTGTTAAATTTCGAGGATTTTCTGCAAACGCTTTCCGTTCCTTTCTGGGTTACGGGTGAACTTAGCCCCGTCGAGACTGGTGGTAATCCATCTCGGAAGCCGGGACTCATATGGCGCCCTTGTTTGATGGCAACTTCCGGCGTAGTCCTCGATTATCTGTTAATCTGCAACCTTCCGAAGCGAAAGTGATATCAGAGATCGTTTCACCGTATTCAGGTCGTTGAAAGATGGACGTGGATTCGACGTTGATCACCTTTAGAGTCTTGAAGACATCTCATCTTTCCCTCGAGTCCGATAGGAGCTCTGGCGACGAGTACATTTCTTCCATGAGTTTAGGCTTTTCTTGGGAATCGGGAATGCATTCATTCAGAGTAAAGTAAGAACTCACGTATGTGATGTTGCAGCTATGCGTCAAAACAAAGCAGTTGCCGCTGCCATGGTCATCTAAACATTCAAAGTGCTGCAGTTCCCAGATTGTCCTCGAACTATCCAGCGTCCCCTTTCGGCTGGTAACGTTCCCTGATAAGGAGAATTTCAGAACCCTTCTGGTATCTAAGTGGATCGAGGAGTTATGGGATAGCCTGCTTCTGTTAGTGTGGCACTCGAGCATTTTATTGGCCATTATGCGTATGATTTGGCCTTCCACTTCGGATGAGTTCGCTGGGTGGCTGTCGTTTGAGCCTCTCTCGGCGCACCGTATGCACTTAGCATTAGTCTTAAATACGTTAGCTTTATGACCGCGGGTTTCACATCGATAACAGAGGCTGGTTCTGTCCAAATCTTTACTGAATCTCGCTTGGTGTCCGTATCTGATAAAAAAATGGCAGATTAAACAGTTGCTCTTCTACGGATTCGGCAATTGATCCATTTAATTTTATTATAATCCGCGTCTAATGACTTTTGGTCATATGACAAGTTTAGCCAGACATTGTTAACTGCTGTTAGGAGCCGTCACAATCATATTAACGTTTTCAGCTTCAGCGTCCAAGTGTTTCTTAATGACCCCTAAAACATCTGCTGTAGTTGTTAAGCTGTCGAGATACTGGATTTATAGGGCAATACGGGGCGTTTTTGGACCCATATTATTTCTAAAGTTTTAACAGAGAAATCGAATCTTGCCGCCTCGGGTTGCTGTCACTACCACGAAGTATTAAAAATAAATGAAATAATGTGTACTTGGGTAATTCATCGAGTGGCTACAACTGTACAACTTTAATATTTGAAACTAACGAAAGTATAGTAAATTAAAATAATTAAATGAATAAATTTCCTACCAGATACAGGCGAAGTTTTTTTTGTAGAATCGACGTTTCACAGCCATATTTGGAACTTCCTTAGGTAATGTTACATTTTAAAATGAAATATTTTCTGTAACTGATCGTTAATTTATTTTATTTTATCATTAAATTGTTATTATGTGAAGAAATGTGTATTTGTTATTATGTTAATACAATTGCAGAGTTAAATTTCATTTTTCTATATGTTGGCGTACGTAATTGTGATAACGGACAGGCTACATGAATGATCCTGAAACAGGCAACTCACCTTTTATTATATAGGAAAGTATATGGAAAGGGAGGATGTGGAAGGTAGAACAATATGCCAAGGGTGGGCTAGGGCACCCGATAGTTAGTTTACGGATCCTAGTCCTGTGATTCTCTTAAAGTGATGCAGGGAAAATCCTAGAAAACCTACATTATGTAGAACGGTCTATTTGGTACTATTTTCACACCCTTTCAAATGTCGGGAGAGGAGTTTGCTGTGTGGTCGTACCAATTTTAATAGGCAGCTGGCCGACTGATCGATTGGGAGCAGCGGACAACTTTTACCGTATGCCCAAGGTCTGTTATCATAAAAGAGATGAAGGTTCCTCGGCATGTCAGAACCTTAAAACGTGAGAGAGAACGAGGCATTACCAAAGGTAAAAACATGTAAGGTTACGATAAACTATTATACAAGTTATAACTAATAACTTATTAGAGCGAGCACAGTTTGGGGGAAAAGAGATTTTAATTATGGTGTTTTTGATTAATACGAATTATTGTCCCCATATTCTCAATCTAAATTGTCAGTTTGCACAGTAAGTAAACTATATGTTTATTATAGGTGTCAGTGTGTAAACCTCTATTTATTTTTCGTACTTAATTCGTTGGCTATATTCAGTGGTCGGCAATATTTTTGCGCACTGGTGCCCAATACATCATTTTATTTGTTACATTTCAATAAAACCGGAAATACAGTAATAGAAGTAAGAATTATATTCCACTGTTCCCATTAAGTAATATAAATCGAATATATCGCATATTACGCAATCACAAAAACCCTGCTATAATTGTGCTCCGCGGGCATAGGATTTGAATTAATAACACGATTCAGTTCGTTAGTGAATGTGAAGTTGCAATGCAAAAAAAAAGTTAAATGGAAGTATATTGTAAAATAAACCGTGAATTAAAATTCGTAGAAAATTCCTTTTTATACTAAAGTTGTAATGTCTAAAAATACGAGAAATAAAGACTTAAGGTCTGCGACCCATTGTTGGCTTTCTCTTCCGGACAAAAGGATGATCATTTTTGCTGAATAAAAGAGAAGGATCACTTCATTAAAGGGGTCACACGTTGGTAATTTGGAAGGGTTTGCTTCTGGAAGTTGGAAGCTGCGTGCATAATCCGGAATCTCAGCTGGTAACGGAGAGATGTGAAACACATGCGATATTTAGACCCTGTAGCTGAAATTTTATATTGGCTACAATTAGTAAACTGCAAGGCAATAGACGCTATTCGGAATCGCAGTCGAGTGGTGGTCTAAAATTAATAGGAAGACATAAAAGCTCGTACGTGGGGGAGGAATTTGGAGACGGAGAGGCAGAAGACGCTGAGTCGCCTGAAAGATCTGATGAATATACTAAATGGTTAGCCGCCGAAGAGATGACGTGGAGAGGTCGGCAAGTGCTGACTCAAAACTAAACTGCTAGCCGCCGAAAGGACAAAAGGAAGTCTTCGCCAAAATTTGGCCAGGCGTCCACCAGACAACGAGATTCGCCCGCTATGTTGGCAACGGAGGTCAACAACCGATGCATCCAGCAGCAGAACATCGCGGGTATCGTAAAAACGGAGTACACATTTGCCAGACCTATTGCCATTAAAAATTAAATCGCTTCTCTCGGTCCACCCCACAGAGGACCCTGATTTTAAAGTCTCAGTGTAAATTTATTCTTTTTAATAATATTTACTTTAATAATTTGTAACTATTAGCCAGTGCTCGTGCTGAAATATTTTATTTGTATTAAATTCAGAATTTTAAAGTTAAACTTATCTTTTAAATTTAAAACCTTTATTTAATTGATTATTTAATATCCATATATTAATATATTCTGAACCCTGCATGATATTGAAGTTAGAATTTATTATTCAATCCATTGAAATCCATTGAAACGTTTCGGAGACCATTCGAGACAAACTTCCAGACGGACAGACACTTGAAATGTTTGATATGAAAAAGTTTTGTGAACTTACATAAAATTGAATATAACCTTTAATCTGTAGTTGAATTTGTAGATTATTACCTCTTCTTTAACATATACTACAGCGCACGCACTAATACATGCATATGTAATTTATTTAGAAACTTGTTGCAACCCTATATTATTTTACTAATTTTTAACGATTTAAAATTGCTTGGAACATGATTTTAAGAAAAATTAATCAGGATTTGAAAAGGTTGTGAAGAATGTGAATAGGATATTGTATGGGAGTCGAGTCAGGTTTAAAAGAGTAGAAGAAAGTGGCATCGGATCTAGCAGTCGACTTGGACTAGCTCAGATAGTTAGAGCAACTGGATAGTAAGTGGGAGGTCCCAGGTTCGTTTCCGGGTCCGGTCGACATTTTCCCATTCTCATCTAATAAATTATTTTACAATATAATATTATTCATGTTTATAAATGGGGGTGTTAATATTCACAAATTCTTAAGAATGTATAATTCCCGATAATTCACCAGTTTTTCTAAAATAACATAGCACACAGAATAAAATATAATTCTATGTTCGTATGTTAAATAGTGACGACTACTAACTGAATTAGTATCAAAAGACATGATCATTGTGAAATGTTACTGAGAGTTACTATTTTTTAGGTAAGAATGGGAATCCATTAACTTAACATTTAATAATGGCAATATACAATAATATAATCAATTTTAATTTACAAAGCCGGCCTTTTTATGATTACCACAAAATGCTAAATACGTTATTTACAAACATAAATATCTTACAAACTAGAAACGCTAGGTCAATAATCTTTGCGGGCCTTATAATAGAACAGAGATACATAAACAAACTCAACAGGGAATTGGTAGTATCAGGAAATAGAATAAAGTTAATAAACAGTGCAACTTCTGTTTTCCAGCTTAGCCTGGAACTCGCCGATGGAATCGCCGCCCGCCCATGGACGTTGTACCGGTCCCAATCGAATCCTTTAAACATCCTTATGACTACCTTCTTATATCATGCCACGGCCAAGAGAAAGTATTCCACCTTGAATTCAGGACCAATTCACAGATTACTGTTTTCTCTGTCTCTCAATCATAATTATCCATTTGCTCATAGCCAATTTCAATCTCCAATCTCTTTCTTTCCAACGTCGTACTCTTTAATATTCACTGCTGAATGTCCTTTGCTTAATGACCACTCCTTATTGTCTTGTCCGAAAATCAATTTTCCTCAGTTTATAACACTTTTCCCCGCTCCAAACTTTGGTTTTCTTCGGTGGTGGGCACCTGATCCTCTCCAATCAAAAGTATTGATATTTCGTCTTCGGAAGGAGCTATTCACCTCACTCTATCATGTAACACGCCATTTACGGTTTCCTGATTCCAAAGATTTTAGAATACCCAGGCGGCGCCAAATTGTCTAGGTTTTATTAACCCGTCTACAACCTTCTTCAACTCCTCTAAATCCTCCTGTCTTTGATTTTGTACCTCCAAACTCCGCATTTTGTTGTGTTTTATCACTACAAAGGAGATATCCAATGATATTACATGTAGAAACAATGCTTCCTACAGTTTGAACGAGCGTCCGAGGCCACATCTTATTGAGTCTTGATCATTGGATCTAAAATTTTTTCTAGTTGTGGATTTGGGTGATTTCGTAGAGCTGCGTGATGACTTTTTTATGGATAATTTATGTACCGTTGCAACTTTGAATCTGCATGGAGTGTGTAGATCGTTAAATACCATGAGACTTTTACATATGGGCTGATGATCTTGGATTGGGACCTTTGAATATAGCCCCATAATTCAAGCCCATAGATCCAAATTGTCTTTATTACCACATTGTGTAATAGTATTTTATTGCGCATAGACAATCGTCATTCCCTTCCTATTACCCACTTTAGTTCGCATATCTCTACTTGTTTTCTCATTTTTACTATGTGATAATGCCATTCAGTATAAAATCGTAAGTTTTACCGATTTTGTTTGTGGAATTTTACGTTGTTTACTGGAACTGGAGAACAGGATTTTTACGGTAGTAAAGCACATGTATCAATTTGTTCTCGTTCACTATTATTTTACATTTATTAACTGATTTTGTGGGTTGGTTATATACCTTTGAGCATTATTTGAGGCTGTTTGAGGGTCCCAGTGGCAGAAATAAAATGTCTATATCGTCGGCGAATGTCCCTATTGTTGTACCTTGTGCCAGAGTTATATTTCACTAGTACAAAACGTACAAAAGTGGGCCAAGAGCACTGCCTTACGGTATTCAAGATTTGATCGGAAAGAAATCAGATATTTCTTCTTTTACTTTGGTATGTAATTTTTACCTTGCAAATATGACTTTAGAAGGTTGCTGGTGGAAAGATATACTTAACATTAATCGTGGGTCTCAGACTTTAATTAAAATCCTGGCTGATGAAAAGGAATACTAAACAGCAAAATTCTTTATTTTCACATCATTCACGTTGTCTCTTTTATCAGTACGGACACTGAATTAAACCGCTTTTTGTAATCCGGATTATTGGGTAGCATTATATTTACAACTGTATTAGTAATAGCCTCTGAATTGATTTTGCAGAATCCGTTATTTCTCGGATTACATGAAGTGTTACTCCAATATTTTGTAAATCACGGAATTACATTTTGACATAAGGAACAGTTGTCATTAATGAATATGTTTGGTGTCATTTTTATTTTTTACAAGTATATATGTACATATTTCTCAGCTATTAGTTCCTATATGCTACGAATATGCATATTAATAACGGTCTTTTAGAAATTTTTAATTCAGCAACTAGATATAGTCCTTTTAATGTTTAATTGATCATATCAGACTAATATATATATATTTTGAAAGTTACAATCAACATACGATACAATCGTAACAGTACAGCACTACGATATATCCCAGAAAGTTTTAGACAAGCCAATATCTATTTCTTGCTTCTAATACTCTTTTGAAGACAAGGCTAATTTTTATTAATGGAAATATTAAAATCGATTTTAACATTCATGACATTTGCTATTTAAGTATATTCAGGAAATAAGCATTTGTGGCGTTAGATCCGCGCTTAAATGTGAGAACAATTAACGCTTTCGACACCAGCAACCGATCAACAAGTGGTTTCCATTAAGAGATTCAATTTAGCAACGTTATAACACTAAGTCAAGCATCTAACTTGAAATGGGATAGGTCAACGAATAAATTATAATCCTATGCTATATTGATATTTTACCGATTTATAATTGGTTCTGCAAAGAATAAAAATTTAACATATATAAAGTAAATTTTATATCTTACATATTTAATATATTAAATCGGACTTTTACAATTAGTATTATATATTGCCTTTTGATGTCTCACAATAGTGTGTTCCAATTTCTTATGAATATTTTTAATGATAATGTAGCCTCTGAATATCACAATTAATCAATTTTTCGTGTTCCAATATATGGTGTAAAATAGTAGTTTTGGTTAGACGATATATTTACGTCTCATACAAATATATATGAATATATAATTTTTTATTACATTGTAATTAATCCAAATACGATGTATCGTCTCCCTTTTGAGACGAACATAACAATAGATTACATATAGGTTCTTTGTTATTTATTATTATTTAGCTGCTATTGGGCTTTTGCTCGGTGGCAGCTATATATACAGAAAGCACAATAGAATACAAATCCAATAAATTACCAATACACTTTAAACTCAGGAACAGTTTCGTACTGTCTTATGAGATTTTGACCCGAAAGAAAAAGAGAAGCCAGGAACCACACAGAATTCGCTTCACTTCGCTATTTTAATGCTTTGTTTCGGAAATAATTTAGCACTTCACTGATTCTATATATATATATATATATATATATATATATATGTGTGTGTGTGTGTGTAACTAACTTATGTTTCCTTAGTCTACCACTAAACTGATTAGCGTTACCCTGAAATGCCGTTTTTCTGTAGGCAAGGAATTGAAATTGCGTATTGATCTACTTCCAAATGAAATTTTTCCTACGTTTGTGCGTTGCCCCTTTTCTTTAATTTCGAACGTGTAATCATTTTTAGAGATATAAGTTGGTTCCGTAACATGATTTGTTATTTCTTTCCAGGCCGGTTCACCCGTATTAGCTTTATATATTACGCACAACCCCGCGCGTTTCCCTACATTACTAAGAGCTTCCAAATTCTAATAAGGATTGTTCGTGAATCGACCCCTATATATTTTTTCAACCAGTTTTTGTATGTTTTACAACGCTATAGTTTATTCATTTCTATATGGATCCCAGCATGTTACCCCATATTCTAAAACTGGCCTTACCAGCGTTTTGTAAGCAGAAATCTTGGTTTTTCTCCTCAAGACCCTGTTTAGAAAAGTAAAGCACCCTTTACCTGCGACCTCGCTCACTTGATCACCGCAATTTAAATCTTTATTAATCGTGATCCCAAGATCTTTACAATTGTTTGACTCCGTTACTACTTCGTTCTCCATTTTATATCGAACTGGAGGAACAATACAAATTTTTGTAAAAACGATTGCCTTACTCTTCGTTGCATTTATTAGCATTTTATTTTTAACTGACCATTGGTAAATATTGTCTGTCAGTCTGCAGAATCTGTTCAACCTCCATTTTTACAATTTCCCTATATACCGATTGTTAAGTCATTTATGAATGGAAGGAACATGATCACTCTTCCTTGCGGGACCTCTGACGCCTTTTTGACAGTGTCGGACAATTTGTCATTCACGGGAACTCTGAGTGAACGCTCTTTTAAAAATTCCCGTTTCCACTACAGTACCCGAAAAATTATGCCACTATTTTTTAACTTAATAATAAATCGTGTGGCACAACATGGAATGCTTTAGAAAAATCAATAATTATAGCGTCTATTTTCCGTCCCTTATCAACCCCGTCTGACATCTTAGCAGACCGTTGCCAGTTGTCAAGAGTTTCCAGGTCTGACGCCATGTTACCCAAATGCAACCCCTTTCATCCCAGTGCATACGCAAATATTCAGTTATCAAGCGTTCAAATTGTTTGCATATCACATATGTGAGGCTAACCGGCTTGTAATTACTGGTTTCCGATCGCGCACTGAATTTAAATATGGGGACGACTGTCGTCTGTCTCCACGTTAAAAATAATACAAATATACCAAAAACTCTTGTTTGGGAGTAAATATAAAATTCTAATCCCCAAAAAGTTTAAATATTTTTTATCAATATTGAAAGTAAATAGGTAAACTTAATATCCTGAACTAAACATAGGCTATCAGGATTTTTTCTCCCTTAATTATTATTAATTTCCTTATGGCAAAATAACGTTTTATATTTATAAATGTTCCATGAATCCTTAAGGATGCTTGTAGGACACCGGGAGAAATTTAAGTCAATTGATGTAGTAGGAAAATTTTCTTAGTTCTCCGGGATATTTTAGACACTCTTAAAGTATTTTACTTATTTAATGTAGTAGGAGAGGCATCATCCTGGTTTATCTGAAACTAATCACCAATCTGTATAGGACCATCAACGATCATGTATATCACTCATTGACTATGAGAATATTGTCGACTTAATAATTTTCCAGGATAATACAAATAAATACCAGGGCAACGCCGAACACTCGGCTGGTTTCTAAACAAAATTTTCTTATTAGTTAGTGAAAGGAAGAAACTGTAATTTTGAAAATTGATCCCTGTTCCACCTTTGATATCTTGAATACAAGTTGCCAACATCTGGCCTAATTTATAACATGTTGCAATGCATAGTTCCCCCATAGCGTACTGCTTATTTATGTTTTGACATGCTTATTCAATTTTTTATCTTTTGTTTGAAAATTAATAGGTCTTTATTAGTTATTAAATCTTTCTATATAAATATTAATAACATTCATATATTTATTAATTTTTTAGTATTCAATGTTTATTCTATCTTATTAATTGTTGTATTTTAAAAATTGGCATATGATTCTGTTGTGCAATTCTAGGGTTGCTGCCCGCAACCCTTCAAATGCAAGTCACATGGCAACGCTACGGTTCAACACCCTGGCTGACTTTGATTCTTTTATACTTCTAAGCTTTTCTTCACATAAGTTTGAATTAAAATATGGGCACGCTTTTTAAACAGAGATATGTTTTACTTCATAAATGAAAACGAAAACAAATATAACTAAAACATATTTACTAATTAATAACCCAAAAACTGAATTTTAAAATCATTATTGATTTAATGAAACGACAAATTTTGGTTCTGATGAACGCCGTCAGGAATATGAATAGAAAAACTACTGATTGGAAGATGTAATAGATTAGACATAGTAAATAAAATAATTTAATTTAGACAATAAATTAAACAATTTAAATTACATCGAAACAAAATAAATAATAAAAAGTTGAAGAATGCATAAAATAAGAAATTATGTTTTAATTAGATGTTATGAATCGTAGATTACAACTGTGTAAATATTGTCTGATGACCACATGTCGTTTTTAACATTATTTGAAGTTATATTATAATTGTAATGCAACATGTCAGACTTTAGTTTTGATTTATAATTGCCATATTTATCTAAAATATGGAAATTGTAAGAATTGGCCAAAATTTGTTTTGAAATAACTAAAATTAATCTTGTCGAATATGATATTGTGTTCTATGCTCTTTGACATTGTTGGCAATGGCTCCTTTAGTTTGGCCTATGAACGTAGATGAATAATTTTAATGGATTAGCATAGAAGCTGCATTATGAATATCTATAGAATTTATTTACAATATCTATCAAATTATTTTAGAATGATGGATTTTTTATGATAATCTGTATTTTATAGCATGCGGTGTTTGTGTAGTTTTATGGAATACTCAGTCTAGGCACAATTACTGTTACTAACCTTTGGTGCATACTGTACTTCCTGTTGTCAGGGTAAAACAGTACCCTTCTGTTGGAATTCAAGATGGGTAATTATGACTTTAGTAGTGAAAGAAGAAACACGTATCTTGGAAGTTAAAAATGGAATGGAGAGATTATGAAAATTGTGTAGCCCTGATAGCTCTGTATAAGGCTGGGAAATCTGCTCCAGATATTTTGAAAAACTTCAAACCAGTGGAATTTTTGTTTATCGTACCATCGAGCGATTTTTTGACACTGGTTCCACACTATCGCCAGCAGAAAGCAGCTGCTAAAATAGTGGCCTGTCCGCAAGAAATGGCTCGTGTTCTTCAAATTTCTAAAATATCAATGTCCCGATTATATTGAGGCACAACGCCGTTGGGATGAGTCCAATAAAGGCCGATGGACCCATAGGTTAATAAGATCAATTAAAGACTGGATTGATCGGAAACACGGAGAAGTGAATTATTATCTTACTCAACTCTTGACCGGTCACGGCTGCTTCAGGGCATACTTCTACAGGTTTGCCATAGATAATTCACCTGCATGCCCTGAATGTGGAGTTAATGAGACACCAGAACACGTGTTTTTCAGTTGCTCAAGATTTTCATATGGGAGACGAGCATTAGAAAGTGATATTGGAACCTCAAGAACACCAGATAATTTGGTACCCAATATGCTGCTCTCACCTAATACCTGGAATAAAGTAAGCGCATATGCCTCTACAGTAATTCAAAGATTAAGAAATTACGAAAAAGAGAGAAATAATAGTGTTTAAAGGAGACAGAGAGAGCTTGACGCTACGACTGCTTCCTGTGAAGTAATGTCTAACGACGGTCCCACAGGAAGATACACAGTCATCGTTGGAAAGGGAGGTGTTTTTAGTGGGTAGAATCCCACACTACTATCCAGTGCGGACCCTGAGATAGTGTCTTTAGAAGATTTTCACCTGCCCTCGCAAAAAAAAACAAAAAAAACGACCCTGGTGTTAGAGCATATCGTCGGTTTAATGGACATTTTCCGAATGTTCGTCTGAGGAAGCAGTATCCCATCAACCCTCCTTAGTCATGGTTCGGTGGGGGATGAGTTCTGAAAGCACATTTACCCTTCATTTCTAAGAAAGGGGTGTCAAAACCAGTGCAACAGTGTACAAAAATACTGTTTAACCCAATTGTTAAAAGATTGATTAACGCCTTACTTCAAAATGAGCAGTGGAGCTTCCAGCAAGATTCTGCTCCAACCCATAAGTCCAAAATCATTCAGGAGTGGCTGGAGCGCAATATCCCTGATATCATCGTGACTGTTGATTGACCTTCCAGCAGTCCAAATCTCAATCCCTTGGAATACAAACTTTGGTCAGTGCTTGAAAACCTCGCCTTCAATAAAACACATCCGTCAGTTCACAGTATGAAAAGTTCTTTGAAGGCAGTAGTGACGGATTTCCCTATGGAGACAGTGCGTGCTGCAATAGATGAAAGGCCAGAGACTCGGGGCCTGTGTGCGTGCAAAACATGATTGACGTAAAATTTTGTCAATGTATGTATGTATAACACACTGAAAGTGCATTAAATTATCTTTAAATATCGCTCATTCGTTCATTTTGAAAGTTCTAACAGAATTTATGGCCAGACTAGTTACAACAAGTGTATATAAATTTAATGTTTTGTTGGATATTTACTAAACTTTTAGGCTTCTTTTTCTATTTAACTTTTTGATTGTCTATTTATTTATGAAATGTTTGCTGGTGCGAATTTACTACTTACATACAAATCGCATCAAAAATAATTTACGAGTGATATTCAATACTTAAAGAGACAAATTGATGTAGAAAGAAAACTTTTGTAGGGGTGTTGCTTAATATCCTGACTTAAGGTAGGCGTCATTGGGATGAGCTAAGAACACCTGACGGATAAAAGTTGTTTAATTTACATTCTCAAAACTGCATTTTACGCTGTCATGTCCTTTTGAAGTTTGCACATTATTTGAACAACATTCAGAGATCTTCTTTTTTGCTTTACAGTCCCCTGAAGGTGAAACCCCGGATAAAATCTTTTCCTGATTATAGAGTATAGTGAAAATTGTATGGACCAAGGAAGTTTTTGTAATTTTGTAGAATATTGAAGTGACTTGAAACCCGCATTGAACACTTTATTGCTGATCCACGTGTGGCCCTTGAAGATATAAAAAATAGATAAATAGAGATTACAAATAAAGCTCCAATAAATATATGCACAATTTATAGCGTTGTAAGTATCAAGCTCAAGTACGGTAAAACAAGTGCGAGGTCGATTCTGAAAGAGTTACCCCAACAAAACACAAGTAAGCAAGACAGTGTGTGAAAAAACGCTATGATAGCGACTGTGATTTTTTCCTAAATAAATTTTAAAAGTGATGAAACGATTGTTCACCATTTTGAACCTGAGTCCAGAAAACAAATCATGTAATGGAAGCACAGTATATTGGCTCAAATAATAAGGCGAAGACTTCTTTGTATCGGATATAATGGACTTAGTTCATCATTGGATCGTGTAATGATAATCGTGGCAATTATGTTGAGAATTTGTAGAAAAAATTAGTTTTGTAAAAATACAACTTTTTTGTCTATTTAATTATTGAATGTACCTCGTATATTTGAAATAAAGAATTTTAAAAACAGTGTGCAATCTGACGTATTTATACATTTTTATTGTTGTATTGATCAGTGCTATGTATTTGTTTGATAATATCTTTGGAAGAGGGTTCCCTCTAGCGAACTGCCCAGAGCGGGGTGCCTAAAAATAGTGTATGAGTGTATTCTATTAATTGCGTTTCAATACATGTGATGAACGGAAATCGTTGAGATTCGTTTAATAGACTAGTAAAGGAATATTTCTGTATTGGAGTAATACTTTATTGGATGTTTGTTGTGGTGGTGGTTTTCAGTCCTAAGACTAGTCTGATACAACCCTCCATGCTAACCTATCTTGTGCAAGCCTTTTCTTTTCCTTATAACGAGCACATCCCACATCCTCCCTAATCTGCCAAGCGGTTTCTATGCTTGGCCTCCCTTTTCTGTTCTTACCCAACACACTTCACTCTAATGCTAATTTTACAAGACCCTTGTGTCATAAAACGTGGCCTATTAATCTAACCCTTCTCTTAGTCAACGTCCTCCATATTGTTCGCTTTTCTCCTACTCTGTTTGGAACTTCCTCGTTGCTATCCACCCATCTGATTTTCATCATTAGCCCATAGGACCACATTTCAGAGGCTTCTATTCTTTTCCTTTCCGGAGCTCCTATCGTCCACGTTTCGCTCTCATATAACGCCACGCTCCATACATTTTTAGCAACGATTTCCTAATATTCACACTTATATTAGCTGTAAGTAAATTCCTCTTTTTCGCGAAAGCCTTTCTTGCCTGTGATATACAACTCTTTATGTCTACTATACTTCTACCATCACTAGTTATTACGCTTCCCAAGTAGCAGAATTTCTTAAGTTCCGTCAAAATATCCCTTCCCAATCTATCACCCTTTGTTATTCCACTGTTTCCCAAACTATACTCCATTACCTTGGTTTTTCCTCTATTAATCCTCATATTGAAATCTTTCTCCAGGATTCAGTTATGCCATTTATTATGGTTTCCAAGTCTTCTTCTGACTCCCCTAACACTACAATATCATCGGCAAAGCGTAGGTGTTTTATTTCTCCTCCTTGCAGTATGATTCATTTTCCATATTCCGTTTTATTCTTCTTCATCGCTTGTTCTATATATAAGTTAAACGGCATGGGCGAAAGACTGAATCCTTGTCTTACTCTTTCTTCATTACGGCTTTCTTTTCTTGATCTTCTATCCTAATTACATCTTTAATAATCTTTCAGACCTTCACTTGAGTAAAGCTGTTGTACATAAACGTTCTTAGATGAGTTAAAATGTTAAAAACTGTAAGAAATGACCCGTTTGATGAGGTGGAAAAGAAGTGTGAGAAGAATGAAGGATTAACAGATGATGCCCTGCTTGCCTTGTAGTTTGTGTATGCAAGTCCTTTTCAAAGAGTCTTAGAACTACTTGCACAAGATTGTGTTTCTTTCTTCGTACCAATGATGTAATATGCTCCATTATTCGGGTAAACGGTAGTTCGGGTTCAATTCAGTTTCCTTCTGTTAATTTCTGCTCCTGCTCAGCAAATCTGTATGATGTCATTGAAACGAGAACTTGTAAAC
The DNA here is from genome assembly GCA_034510155.1 of Eucriotettix oculatus. Lineage (NCBI taxonomy): Eukaryota > Metazoa > Arthropoda > Insecta > Orthoptera > Tetrigidae > Eucriotettix > Eucriotettix oculatus. The sequence goes on along the minus strand of CM067376.1, from coordinate 212,462,722 downwards.
ATGTATTAGCTGCTAAAATATATGAAATTATTTTAAAAGGAAGAAAAATTAAAATTACTAATACCGAATTATACAAAAGTTTGTGTAATGTAGCATTACATTACATTAATGTAGAATGAAAGTGATTGTAAATGTACTTAGCACAAATATTAGGATTGAATCAAAAATATAAAAGGTCATATTTATTAAAAGCTGTGAATTAAGGTTTTTATTACTGGATGACTTAAATAAGTCGATTATACCACGTAATCCATGTGCAATGACGCAAGTGTTTCCCCTAAAGATTAGAGTGAAGCCATTTCTAGCCCGGAGTCACAAATTGCTTTAAGTAAAAAAAAACTTAAGTTTGCAGACACCTCTTAAATTAATTTATTGTCTTCAAATTATACAAGTCGGATTATGCCAATTTCTATATTTACTTATAATTATTTGATTATATTGTTTCGCAGTTCTATACTTCAAGTTTTTCTGTGTTGTCTTTTGATCCATATTTCAAAAACCTTTAAATCAACATCAATTAAGTGGATTAGATCTTGTGCCGAGGGATGCTTAATGACATAATCGGTTAAGTAGCGATAAATAGTAAGACAAAAGACGGATGCGCTCAACGGTATGAGTTAGCTGTGTGTTCAAATTAGAATCGTCTGCTAGAGCAGAACGTAATTTTGCAGTCGAGCAGATCCACCACACCCTGTTTAACCCATGACGACACTTTCACCGAGCGAGATTAATCCACAACGGAGAGAGAGTAATGAGCTACGAAGGCAATTAATTATATGTAGGTTGCTTGCTTTAATTACCGTCTGCGGAATGTTCAATGGTGAAAACAAGTGCTCATATCAATGTTTTCGTTGGAGGTAAAGGGCTACATAAGGATGATTCTGAAACTGACCTGAATCTTACACTTCAAAAGCAACGCGAAAAAAACAACACGAAAATAATGTACCGATGTATATGACGCTCCTATACGTGTATGACACGTTTGTATTTTGTTGTTTAGAATAAAGCGTTATGAAACCCTTGTTGATTACTTTAAAGAAATTAACGGTATCATTTTATTTGACTGAGCCAAGAACCAATTTTTTAATTGAAAATAGCAAGAATGTTGAGAAACTATCCAGTAAATTTTATATTGCAATACTGTATTTTATATCTTACTACACGTAAAGACATTAAATATCTAAATCGACTAAAATTAGCTTACTATCTATGAAAGAAAGTAGGTTAAAGAAAAAAATCAACTAAATAAATTTATTCGTGGCATTCACAGTTTTAAACAAGAGTGTATTAACGTTTTGCGATTATTAATATGTCTTACTTTAAAACAAAATGAGACAATATTAATGATAACTAAGAAAGGACATGTGAAACCATTTATTAATTTATTTTGAAATCGTTAAAATTTTTGGTCAGATAACAACGTTTCCTCGACTGTCACCATCGCCGACGTCAGATATGCATAATGTGAACCACATTTTTTTTTATAAATTTGTAAACAAAAATTTCCAATTGGCCATTAAAGCAAATGGAAAATGTCATTAACGTAAATCCTCCAGATATTTCAATCACAAAAACGTGTCGAGCTGCTGGGAATCGCAGAGCTGGTCAATAACAATTTTCTGAAAGACCGAAGGCTTTCCCGGGGAATTAGTTTCAAATACAATTCTAGAGTTTCAGCCCGGGTCAAAGTTTGTTTACACAACGTTTCGACAGCAACCTGCGCCATCGGTGTCAGGTAGACTGTCCACTTGACGACGATGGCGGAGCTAGCTGTCGAAACGTTGTGTAAACAAACTTTCTCCTGAGTTGAAACCCGAGAATTGTATTTGAAACAATTTTCTTGTCTAGACCACGTGAGGTAAAACAGGTAAACTTTATTGCTAGGCGGGGAAACGTCAGTTAAAAAGCGTGGAAATATCATGCGGTGTCTCTTTTCTTTAACTGGGATATGTTGTGAGGAGTACATTGCTTTCTAAAAGTATTGTAATACTCCAAGAGGCGAATAACTACCATAATAGGAGTAAGACAAGGATGCAGCCTGTCGTCTATGTTGTTTAACTTATATAAGAACAGGCATTGATGAAAGTTAAAGATTTTTATGGAAAGGGAATCAAAATGCAGAGAGAAGAAATAAGATGTATTAGAGAGTCAGAAGAAGAATTCTAAACCATAATAAATGACGAGATACTGGAGAAGGGTACAACATGAGGATTAATAGAGGGAAAAACAAGGTGATAAAGTGTAGTATGAAAAATAGTGGAATACTGAAGAGTGTTAGATTGGGAAAAAGGGATATTTTGAAAGAAGTAAAGGAATTCTGCTATTTGGGCAGTATAATAACTACAGATGGTAGAAGTATAGTAGTCATAAAGAGAAGGATAGCACAGGCAAGAAAATCTTTCGCAACAAGGATAAATTTACTTACGCCTAATATTAGTATGAATATTAGGAAATCATTACTAAAAATGTTTGTATCGAGTGTGGCGTTATGTGGTTGCGAAACGTGGATGATAGGATTTTGCAGAAAAGAAAAGAAGTTTTAGAAATTTGGTACTATAGAAGAATGCTTATAATAGTAGCCAGGCAGTTCTAAGCTGAATAGGGGAAGGAGAAACATTTTATGGACTTTGACCAAGAGAAGGGATAGATTACTAGACCACGTCTTGGGTTTTGAGGGGCTTGTAGAATTATAATTAGAGGGAAGATTGTGGGGTTAGAACACAAAAGTGAAGCCAAGGATTGAATACGCTAGGAAAATTAAGTAGGGTTTGGTAGCTATGTGGAAATAAAAAGGCTTGCTCAGTGTAGATTAGCTTCAAGGACTTTAACAGACCTTATAAACTATGTTTATTCGACGAGCAATGAAAACCCTTCTATCTTGGAGAAAGTGAGAGCTTATTAGAATTGTCTTTATCTATATTGTACTTTGGACACCAACACTTTGAAATTTACAGGATGTTCAGTTTACCTGAAGACATTCAACTATCTCGAGAACCACACATTGGATCAAAACAGTGTGAGTGAAGAATGTTCGTCTCAAAGATGATACGAAACTCGACCCCCACCCCCATCCTCGGGTGTGATGTTTTTACAAACTCTACTTAATGACACCATAACTGTCCACACCCCTCTACTCCTCAGGGGTGGGAAAGCGAATTATATCAAAATTTTCTATGGGAAACCAATTTTTTATAGGAAACCTTGGTTTTATAATGCCAAATACCATTGATTTGATTTCATTATTAATGGAAATTATTTCGCAGATTGCGCTGCCATCGAAAGAATACGGAGACGTTCATTTATTCGTTTATTGATAAGTAGTAACTACGTTTGATGTTACCCGGAACCAACCACGTGGACGTAGTAGTTTTCTGTTCCCTTGGGGTACTTGTTTTATGTCAGTACCCTTGCCTTTCATAATTTATGTTGCTGGTTTCAGGTGCGTTCCCTTGCGTTTCATTGTTAAATTATTTACATAATTTAATTCCAATCAACTATTATTACATACAACGAATATAAATTAAAATTATCGTCATATACCGTACTCATTAGCCAAACATTTTTATTCTAAAGTTATTTAGATTCAGTTTGATTGAATTTATTGCTTAAGTAAGATGATATATATTACGTTAGATAAAATATATAAATGCTCCATATACATACAATCATAATCTACAAATTTACTGGTATGATGGTCCGATCAACATATTCCCTACTATTGTTAACCTTGTAGTGTTCACATGTTTTTATAAGTTGTTAAAGAGGTTAATTTTTCATTTTACACTAAATAAAATCTAGTCTAAGGAAGTGGAAATACTTCAAATGAAGCTCAGTAAAGCGTATAGTCAATTTAAGAAGAAAGACAAGAATAGATTCTTGAGTTCGTGTCCCTGGTCCGGTCAACATTTCTCCATTCTTGTCTTTCTACTGAATAAATTTTATGAGCGGTGGAACGACCAGAAAGCTTGGCCTCATACCATCAAAACATCTATTGAAGAGACGGCATTCGTGGGACTAAGAATCGCCGCCTGTGGCCAACCATGTCATAAATGTGGTGGATGAAATAATAATCGGACCCAACATTTTGACACGTCTGATCTTTTCTCGCAAAAAGTGGAATGGCCTTTGAAGCGTGGGTTTTTGCCTTTTTTGGCCAGACGTGTGAACTTTGGTTTGGGAACTCGAAAATGTAAGATGGGTTCTTATTGGCCAAAAGTCTCCGGGAGAGCGGAAGATGAGAGTTTTCGATGTGGTGTGGAAATTGAGGAATCACTAGTTGTCAAGGGGACGGAGGGTTGGTTGTTGAGTCGTGGAGAAGGAGGGGAGTTAATTGTTGAAGTTAGCTGCAAAGAGATGGAAAAGTTGTGAAAGTTGGCTGTGGAAAGATGAAGAGAGTTGTTTAAGTTAGCGGGTAAGTGGCTATTGAGTGGTCGAGTGGTTATCAAAAATCTTTCGTGGAGATTGAGGCGTTCGTTGTTTGAAGTTGTTGTTAAGAAGGTCAGGACCGTTGTCGAAGGATCTAAAAAGTGGAATTGATGAAAAGAAATTTAAGGCAGTTAGTTAAATTACTTAGCGGACGGAAACACCTGGTGGTCGCAGCGACGAGGTGTTCAGCAAGCGGTAGCAGGCAATTCCAGTTCCAGAAACTGCCTCTTCAGTGCCTCCAAAGTCTTTGGTCAGATCTGCTTGCATGTTTCCAGTGAGTAAAGAACTCAATCAATAATAAATCCCTCAATGCCGTCTACTGAAGTCCACACTGGCAATTGCCTCCATCAAGTAGTGTTCAGGACATAAAGACCAGGTATTTGAGATCACCATCCTCTGAAAACAAGACTCAGTTTGCTTTTATTATTCAATTTTCATTTTGTATTCAGTTTTCAAATTGTATATATATATTTTTAAAGAGCAGGAAGATTAGTCAGTTTATTTATTTTATTTGTTTTCTTTAGTTAAATATATTATGAAATTGTAAATATTCCTATTATTTAATTAGCCTTAACCTTAACTTAAAGTAAATCAAGGAACCCTTAAAAACGTTACAATCTATCTTCATCGACAATTATATTGCTACCCCAAATTAATTAATATGATTAGAATAAATAACGATTTAGCATTCCCACTATCATTTAATAATATGACAGTACAGTTAAACTAAAATGGTTACTGGCTTATATTTCTATCTCAAAACTGCTAAAAGAAAAATTTCACATGCATCCCTCTTCATCAAAATATAACAACCCCACTCTGGTCAAAGATATTACAGAAGGAGATTTTTATTAAAAGACTTTTTTACTATAGAAACTAAATTACGGTTTGATTTAGGAAATACAAGTGTATAACAGCATATAAATGTGACTGAAGGAATCTTACAGACTTATTTTTCCTTGCATAAGTTATTAAATGGAATGCAATTTTTTTAATTATACGAAAATCGCAAATTCCTTAAATCAGCTGAGATAGAATTATTATTTTACATTACAACGGTGGCTCACACTTAATGCTGAAAAATATAATAATCCACTTGTCAGCAAATTTTAAATGTTAATTTTAAGTCTTTTCTATATAATTTAACCCATTTTTATTAAAAGTACCACCACAATAATTTACCTGACGGCGAAGTGGTGATAGTCGCTGAATTATGTTAAAAAATTTACCTGGTTTATAAGTAATGATCTTTAATTTAATATCATGTTTACTTGAACATATTTAAATCTTAACGATCTTAAGCCATATCTGCGTCACAACAGTACTTAGTCGCCTCGGTCGTTCACCAAGTGTGTAACATACACATACGAAACTCGCTGTCTTGCAAAATATGGGCACGATTGAGTTTTTCAGTTTATCTCCAGTCTGTAGTCAATTTTTATTTTACATCCTCCCATTCCTTCATATTAACCACATATTTAGTTTACTTTATTTTACGTAAAAAGGAATGAGATTGTAGTATTAGGGTAGTTAGAAGAAGACATAGGAACAATAAATGGAATGAACGTGGTCCTGGAGAAAGAGTTCAATTTTATGATTAATAGAGGTAAAACCAAGGAATAGAGTGTAGTATGGAAAGGGTGTTAGGTTGGGAAGGGAAATTACTGCTTGAGAAGCATAACTACGAATGGTAGAAGTATAGAAAACACAAAGAGTAGGATAGCACAGGCAAAAAAGAGGCAAAAAAGAGGTGAGTTACCTAATTTAGTTGGTAGGTAGTTTTATTTTCAAGGAAAGTCAATATTGAAACATACAGCGGACGTGGTGATAAGCGTTAGTATTATACATGCATAGTATGAATACCATTTTGGTTGCTGGCAACAACGCAGCTTTGGTTGTTGAATTATTACTCCTACATTCAATAGTTGAAGAATACTCAAAATTTGTTACAACATACGGGTTGAAATGCAGATAATTTAGTATCGTAAATGGGCATGTATTATGGCCCGTTAATAATTCTCGGATTTAGGACTTCTCATATTTATTCCTCGTGTCCCACCATCCAAAGCACTAAATCACCTACTCGCCATGGAGATGTCTGTCAATATTCTGGAATGAGAGACGTCACTGCTTTGTCCTGCTTTGAGCCCGCATAAGGCTCAAGGGGAACTCATTAATGCCCGCCACTGGACCCATCGTCCGTCGGCAATTTGTATAGACTAATTAAATTTATGTTGAGATATCTTGATCGACTTTAATGCAATGTCCTATTTCCATTACAAAAATAACTCTGTAATGAGAATTGCGAACTAAATTGATTAAGAATTAATTTTTGTTAGGTTACTTCAATCTGTAAGGTGAGATTAATTTTTCGTTTACCATCAGTTATTATTAAAATAAGTTCCGCTATTTCATCAGCACTTATGTTTAACAAGGTAATATTAGCTTTAATGTATGCCTACCATCGCTCGGGAGGAGACCGATTAGTTTGCCAGTGCCGTAGCAAAAGTTTGTCGATATTTTCAATATAAATTCCTTGCGGTTTCTATTAAATAGCATACCGTTCCAGCCAAATTAGTAAGGAATGGAGTATCGGAATATAATATTAAATCCAAAAAAAAAAATTGATTCAATGTTTTACGAGTAACGAGCATGAGTGAAAATGCAATTGTGTATCTAATTGAACATATCATAGAAAAATACGAAACTGAAACTGAATTTTTTTAAATGACACGATTATTATTCAAATACTTGGAGCAGATCCACATAAGTTATATATACACATATAAGAAACAAGCCTTTGCACATTATAACCGAAACGTTACCTAAATGAAAACTACTTTAATGTTTTATAGACACGGCCATATACATTCTTGCAAACAAATAATAATTTATTGAATTTATACTATCCGAGATTGACACACACGTAGAGAAACATTCGAAAGAAGTAATAAGCAACAATTCAAACAATCAATTTAAAAGTGACTTCTGAGTCACACTATCAAAAGAAAATTAATCAATGGATGCTGGGTCATTAATGGAACCTGAGCTCTGTTCTGTCCAGACAATGCCTTGTTACTTGAATATTTACGTTACGAAACTAGTTCTTTTAATTTCTTCTGCCAATTGTGGCAATTTTGTAATTGTCACATAAATTTGGCTCATCCCCCACTGACATACTATCTACCTTCAAGGCGACCTATGACTAATTAATTCTGGTCATGTCCTATTTTATGGTTGCTTGAATACGCACGCCTTTGTGGATCACTAATTAGGAAGACCCTTAGGAAATACACAAACATGTACAGCAACCGCGAACGTATGATGCATAATATATTGATTTTATGCATATTAAAGCTGATGTCTTATATCTGAGTGTTGATTACAGCATTTAAGCGTTAATAATTTTAACGTATGTATATATTGAATATATGAATTATAGATCTTCATCTTCTTCCTACATAAAATCGTATGCTAAAGCTTTTTATAGAAAACAATAAGAATAGGTTGTTGTAATAAACACTTTTAATACCCATTAATTTTATTAAAGTAGGTTACCTGCAACCTAAGCGCTGGTAAATATAATTATTAAATATATTATAATTGAGGGACAGATGGAGGAAGACAAATTCGACTAATTCCTACATAACATTTGGTAAAAAGTTATGAGCAACTCTAGTACAGGGTGAAAGCATTGGTCTCGGCAAGGTTAAAAGACAACAATACGGTCTTGCCACCCAGCCCTTGTTACTGCGAGGCTGCGCTCAGCTGGCTGAGCATTTGCAACGCTTGAAAAATTGTTCCAGAAGTGAATAGATTTAGATTTATTGTTGTTTCCATTAGTCCTCGATTGAGGAAATAGGATACGTCATACATTAAAAATGAACAAAATAAGGTACATAATTAAAGACAAATAATCTTAAAATAAATTAATAAAAGTCAATATAAACACAACACGGACACACGATGTCAAACACACACTGGGAAACACAAACAAGCACACACTGAGAAACACGCAATGGAGTTTTAACTACTTGGAGCTCTGCGACCAGGAAACTGTCCTTCCCTCTGTCGTAGCTCCAGGCAATACATGAAACAAACAAACAAAAGAGCAGAAAACACTGAATAGAAATTTTAAAGATATGTAATGTGCTATTTTACAAAGCAGCTCAATCAACACTTTTTGCAGGAACCTTGATTTTAAATACTAGAAGCACGACCGAGTAAAACGTGCCATTTAAAAGAATAGTTTTACTCTGCTTCAAGAAAGCTTTTGTAGGTACTATTTTTAGCCTCTGGCAGAAGGCTGTTGTATAAAATTATCCCGGTATTGTGAATACTTTTCTGGTGTAGAGCAAGGCGATGCTTGTCCGACCTTAGAGCTGAGCGATTTCTGGTCGCGTATTCATGAAACTCGCCATTTGTTTGAAACAAATTAGTGTTTCGCTTTAGAAACTTTAATATTTCATAAATATATACGCTTGGTAAAGTAAGTATTTGCAAACTGTTGAAGAAAGGTTTACAACTCGATCTAGAATTCGTGCTAGAAAGTATTCTAATTGCACGCTTTTGCAACTTAAATATTTCATTACTCCTGGAGAAGTTTCCCCAATTAGAGATGCTATAGCTTATAATTGTATAAAAATACGCGAAGTAAACCATTTTGACGTACTTTATGTCAACGTGTTGCATTAGTGTTCTCAGTGACTAACAAGCTGAACTTAGTTTTCCGGCAAGCAGATTTATATGGTCATTCCACTTTAATTTTTCGTCAATCCGAAGGTCGAGGAAATGTGCATTAGCTGAGAACTTGTCTACGGGTCTATTACTAGCATCAGCACTAAACTGAACTAACTTAGTCTTATCTAGGTTGAGGGAAAATTTATTCACGTTAAACCAAATATTTAGACCATTCAGAGCGTTGTCTACTTTCTTAATCAGATTATCGAAGTTTTTATCTGCAATAACTATATTTGTGTCATTCGCGTAGAGAATCGATTTTAGAGGATTTACGTATCCTGGAAGATCGTTTATGTACAGAATAAAAACTAAAGGCCCAAGAATTGATCCTTGAGGAAGTCCACGTGTAATAAATTCCCAATCGGATAAGTGAAGTTGGCCGTCTTTGGTTTCAATTACTACTTGTTGTTTGCGGTTTGTAAGATACGATCTTAGTAAAAGTGACGTATTTCCCCGAATTCCATAATATTAAATCTTTTTATTAATATTTGGTGATCTACGGTGTCGAAAGCCTTAGAGAGGTCAGCAAAAATGCCAGCTACCTTCAGTCCTTCATCCAATGAATTCTGGATATTTTGAATGAAGTCGTACATTGAGCTATCTGTGGACTTTCCTTTAAGTAAATCATGCTGCGCTGTTGATAAAATCTTATATTTATTCAGGAAATGAAGTAATCTAATATGAATAATTTTTTTCAAATATTTTAGAGAAAATAGGAAGGAGAGAAATGGGCCTGTAATTAGATATATCAGACGGCGATCCTTTCTTAAACAGGGGAATTACTATGACTATTTTCAACGCATCGGGAAAAATTCCAGCGGAAAGACATTTGTTAAATATTACTTTAATTGGTAAAGCGATAGAAACAGCATATTCTTTTACCATTTTACTAGTTATACCATATATATATATATCTGCTGCTGAGGAACACTTGAAATTATTGGTTGCTTAAATATAGTATTCGTAATTTCCGGAGTGGAATTTTGTAACAGATTTGAGAAATCATCATCATGACATACAGAATTATCTTTAGTCAGAAAGTTAGCAAGATTAACGACATACGAGGTGAATTTGCATGCCGCGTCTCTACCACAAGTTTCACTTCGATCTACAAGCGCAATTTCTTTATGGTTAGTTTCAGTCACATTTTTAATTACATTCCAGGTGACTTTGACTTTATAATTAGCGCAGTTAACGACAGATGCCTCTGCCACTAGTAAATTCTGATTGGAGTGGTTTCTGGAATGCCGGTTTACGGTGAGAACAGAGCGAGATAAGGGCTTTGACGAGGGCGGTTGATATTGCGTGAGAGAAACTCTGCCACTCGCGCTGACGAAAGAAGCTGTTGTACAGAGTTCTGTAAAGTCCTCAGGTAATCGGCAGAACAGCTACGTGAGGGCTGCAGTAGCACGTGGGACAATGTGGTCAGCATTATGCTGGTGTACGTCACTGCGAAGAGACGGAATTTTATCTCATGCTCTATAACGGCAAATGTATGACGAGCGCAACACGTGAAGGAATGATTTTCGGAAAACCGTAGTCTTACGAAACACTATACATGTCGGTAAAATCTCAACTTGTTATATGAGTGATCTGAATTATTTAATTGAACTTTCAATGATAAAAGATATAAATTTCTGTGTACATTTTCGTGTATATTTATAAATTGTATGAAGAGACAATCGAAGCTTAAATTGTGCTCTAATGAAATTGGCCTGGAGTAAAGATTGGAGTGGATAAATTTGTAATGTATATAATGTATTATAATTTTGTGTATTTTATGTTGTAATTTTCTAGCAGTCTGCTATTCCATTGTGTCAATGAATCCCAATAATGTTTGCGGACGGTTTCAGAAGGAGAGACATATTAACCAAATTAATATCTACAGGTAAAATTTCCTTATAAAAATAATATTTGCGTTAGAATTGCAATACTTATTCTTCTTTCAATATTTTCTATAATCCACTTAGACAGGACCCAGAGTATGCCCCTGGATAGAGAATCTCGTGCTATATTAAATGTACATCCAATAATTTGATGCTTTTACTCGTGCTCAAATATCTTCTTTTCGTGCAATTGATGATAATTCTAAATAAATGCTGCTTACGAATTTTGTAAAATGATAAATTCTGTTTTAATTATTTGAACCCAAATTTTACCCTTATTATTACAATGTGTTGGCAGTTAATTTTTGTTTCTCTACGAAAATTTCATAAATGTGAAGTTCTGATATCGACAAGTAATTGACCAGCCTAAATTATTATACATTTTATACATACAACAACCTATAATCGGGATGAATATTGTAAATTTAGCTGTTCAATTTTTCCCGCGTTTAACTCTAATTAAATAATTTCTCAAATCAGAAAAATACATATTTAAAATATAATATTAAGAAAGTTATGTTTACATGATATATTTTATTATTGTTCTATGATCGAACGTGTATATCATGTACGCAAAGTAATTACCGCAACAGAGGAAATTTTGTTAACTATTGTAGACCGTATGTATTGAATCGTAGTTAAGATAAATGACTTCATTCTCCCATGGCCACGGAAAGGTAGGAGGGGCACACGTGTTTGGATCGTAAATTTCCAACACGTCCCTATCTGCAAGGGTGGAGCTGACTTGCAAGAGATACGAGTAGTTTCTGTGCAGATGTTGAGATGAACCCATGAAAATTTGCACGTTCGTAATAAAATTCATACCAAGTTTTTATCAGATTTAAAATTGAAATAAGGACTCAGGAATAACCGCGAATATGGAACAATCCTTCATAATCCACACAATATGATAGACGAAATTTTTAATAAAATGTAAATTACTGATCCCTCGTGACAAGCTTTAACTTCCGTGGTTGAAAGTTTTCTATTATTAACTTCTTACTTTACTGCGTATAACTTTTATTACATCGGTCGTTTAAGAATATTATAATTAATACAATTAACCTTGCAATAATATGTATAATGTAACATTCTGAATATGTTTCTTTTCTAAGTAACAAGCTACATGAGGGTGATTTGAAACCGGCAACTCCCCTTTAAGACAAAAGGGGGGATGTAGAAGGTAGCCAAGAGCCGATTAGGGCCCCCGGGCTATAGTTTAAGGACCTAACCGGTTTTTCACCTAAAGAGATGCAGGGAAAACACTAGAAGAGGAAGATATGTGTTTAATTTACGAATCAAAATTCTAAATAAACTGGGTGAAATTATGTTAATACAGTTGTGTATCTCTTTAATCATTTATAATTTTCCGGACTGAGTTAATTGATACATTTTGCAGTCGCAATGTTTCGTAGGTTCAGGTATGACGTAAGTCCACCAAGAGGCTAATATCTTTATAATAGGTAACATTCTGAATATAAGTAACAGGCTAGTTGGGGGTGATGCTGAAACAGGCAATTCCCCTTTAAGGGAATTGAAAAGGAGGGATGTGGAAGGTAGAGCAAGGTTAGATTGCCTATCAAGACGAGATTCTTCCATTCATAACTTTTAGTTCTTCTTTTTGTTAAAAGTAATTTTATATCTGGTTCAGTTGGCTCCTACCAGGTAGGGGAAAAGCGTAGTATATTTAATGTTTATTTTTACCATTTTCGTGCTATTTTTAAACTTATCACTCTGATAGTTTAACCAGCAAGTCTTACTACACGAACGCGTTATTTGTAGTTATCGCAGTGGAAAATTAATGTCAATGAATTTTCCAATTACGGTCGAAATAATTTGGAAATTTCATGTGACGAGAAAAAAGAAAATCAAAGGTATACGCGTGTAAATTTCTTTAGAGGTTTCGCTTTACTATTGGAGAACAAGTTATGTTTTATATATTGATTTAATATTATACCAATTTTTTATGTAACAATCCGTTATAACTTCATATATTCCAAAGTATTATTATGTACATTAGATGTATGAAATAAGCTAGTGTTTATTTGGTTTGTTTTTCCAAAACATGTAATTTTTGCTACATCTAAATACCTAAATTCCCAGTGAATAGCTTTTCACAATCCGTACGTTTATAAACTCCGAATGAGATATTCCTCAGCCTGTTTTCCAGCTGGACACAACTATAATTCAATCACCAGTAATCAACAAAATAGATCGAGAATCATAAGTAATATCGACTGTTGACTTAAATTATGTATTACTTAAATCAAAACCGAGTTCGTCACCTGTATTTTGGGTCCGTCGATCTAACAGTCTTATAAGTTTTATTTACCCTTCAAAAGAAACAAGGATAACAGAATTGTAAAGTGTTTTTATTGTATATTTGTTTCTCTTTAAATAATTAATTACAGTTGAAACAGGCCGTGTTGTATGAGGTATACTACATAAGTGATGGGAGTTTTTCTCGGGACAGTGACTAGGATAGCTGCAGATACTAAGTTTATGATAGTCTCTAATGCTTGTCTTTTTGTAATTTTATTATATAACTTACAAATTCAAAAGTAATAAGAATCAAGGTCTCCAACAATTTAATTCACAGCCTTCCAATATTTACTAATTTGTTATTATTGTATTTATATATGCGAACGTGATATTTTTTTCGTATCCATCCTATCCGGTGCATATATTTAAGTTTTAGGAAGTACACAAAACCACGCTTTTTTCTTCCTTACGCCTTTAAGTCACTCAGTCAAGTGCATTTCGCTGTCCACCCAATTTCGCGCCACTTTCTAGCTGATAGACGCAAAGGCCTCGATAGCCAACTCTCGGGATTAAGTTTAATCAAATAAGTTTATTTTGTAAAAAAAAAATAAAGTAACTCTGTTTCTTAAACCGTTTCCCTGAAGACAAGCAGAATTTTTACTGCTCGAAGCGTAGGATTATTCTTTGCTCGTTCATTCAACTTCTCGTACGTCGTCCATAGACACCATATAAGATTTTTTTAAATGCTTATAGTCGCATCAACTTCAAGGTCATTAGTGACTGCACGATTAGGGGAACCAATATTTGTAGGGGTATCAAAGTAACCATATAAGTTCTTCTTCATATATTTAGAGCATGAAGTTTGGCAAGTGCCCTACATGTTTTGGATTTTATTAGTTACTTTTAATATTTTTCGGTCACAACAAAGGTTAATGAAAATGTACACTTTATTGGTCTTTATTAAAGTTAACATTAAATTACAGGCATCTTAAAGTGCAAAGAAATGTGTTCTTTGCCAAGTTACAGATGTTACATATTTTATCTCGGCCTTTAAACACTTTGATCATAAATGTTAATTCATAGTTTAAAGTACTTACTTAGAGATTTAGATCAATAGTTTTTAAATAATGTGGTCTTGTTTCACTTTCATTTTAAAGATTTGTGGGAAAATGTAGAAAAAATAGGTCAGATCAATAGGAATGTATGGATAACACAAGAAATAATAAAAATGATTGATGAAAGGCGTAAAAATAAAAACGCGAGAGATGAAAATGGTAAAGAGCAGTACAGAAATCAAGACATGAGTAAGACAGGCTTACAGCTTCTCGTTCATGCTGTTTAACTTATATATTGATCAGGCGACGAAGATAGTTAAAAATGAATATGGCAATGGAATAAAAATGCAGGGTGAAGGAATAAAACTCCTTAGGTTTGGTGTTGTTATTGTTGTATTAGGGAGTCATAAGAAGACTTGGAAACCATAATAAATGGCATGAACGTGATCCTACAGAAAGAGTTCAATATGAGGATGAATAAAGGGAAATCAAGGTAATGGAATGTAGCATGTCTTATGGAATAACAAAGGGTGTAAGATTGGGAATGGATATTTTGAAGGAAGTCAAGGAATTCTGCTTCTAGGGCAACATAATAACTACGGATGGTAGAAGTAGAAGACATAAAGAATAGGATAGCACGGGCAACGAAAACTTTCGCAATAAAAGAGAATTTTACTTACGGGTAATATAAGTGTGAATAGTAGAAAATCATTCCTAAAAATGTTCGTATGTTTGCGAAACGTAGGAGTTGCAGAAAGGAAAATGATAGAAGCCTTTGAAATGTGGTGTTATAGGATAGTGCTGAAAATCAGATGGGTGGATAAATCACTAACGAGGAAGATCTAAGCATAATAATGGAAGAGCGAACAATATGCCACGTTTTGATACACGAGAGTCTTTTAAAATTAGCATTAGAGGGAAGTGCGTGGTGTAATAACAGAAGATTTAGCCCACGGATGGAATACACTAAGCAGATTAGGGAGGACATTGGTTGTGGTAGTTATGTGAAAATGAAAATGCTTGCGCAGATAGCATGGAGGGTTGTATCAGACCAGTCTTTAGAGTGAATACCATAACAAGTACAGTCTGAACGAAGCATTTGTTTGTCTAGATAAGAGGAGAACCAAGCACTCTAAATTCCAGTTATTCCGTAATACTTCATTTTGTTTGATAGGATATAATGGCCTACATCAGGGGTATATGATCTACTTTTTATGTTAAACGTGTTCCGCGATTTACTTGTTGTCATAGGCGTAGTCTAAGGGGGAAGAAGGGGTGTGAAATGCATATTATGTTTATACACCGTGTTCCAGTATAAGATGCATTCCAGCGAGGTATGAGTAGATAAGTAAAATATATGCTCAAAACTATTTTTTAAATCACTTATTAAGTTTAGACATATAGGGTCACGAAGAAAATAAATTTCCAGACCCAACTTTTGATAGCAGCATTTCGTACATTCGGTACCTAAAAAATTCGATTTTCCAACACTTTTTCCAATAAAATAAAATTTAATTTGTTTATGAACTGTAATGTATAAATTATTGTACTATTTGTTCGTAAATATGCAATAGTTGTTATAAAAATTCAAAATATGGGTAATATTTTGATTTCAATATTTTACTTTCCCGTGTTTTTTTAGACCAGGAAACTTTATCATGGAGAATAATATGACTTACTTTTTGCTAATCTATGAATAGTTCGCTAAGTACACCTCGTACTGAAATATAAATATACGGCTTATCTACCTATCTAAAAAAACAACAATAATTGTTTAAAGGGAAAAAATAACTCACTTAAATTAAAAGAACATGAAAATATTAACAATATTTACTAATTAAGAGTAACTACAGATAAAGACAGATTTAGAATTTACATTGTTGCCTTAAAATTAATGATTGTGTTTGCATGTCTCTAACTAAGGAATCATAATTGGGTGTATATCCTGACAAAGATAATAATAGCTAGTCTTCAGTATGGGAATCAGTCAGGACAGAACGTTGTTTAGTCTTCGTTAGCTTCAAGTATGAAAATGCCTACTCGCATAGGTATGTAGATGCGAAACATTTTTGTGATACTGGGATATTTTTCTCGGTTGACATATTTCCAAAAATCTTCTTCAAATTTTCTGGCTTGTAAGATTAAGTTAGTTTGTAAAATTATAATTTCATTTTCTAATACCTTTTGATCCATATTAAATGTCTGAAATTTTTTGGCTAATGCGTTTCACACTTAAATTTTTTTAATAGGAAAAGATTTAAATTCCACAATTTATTTAATTTTTTTAAAAATCCTGGAATCTTACCTCAAAATCTTCAATTACTTTATGGATTTTCGCGACGTATTTGTCGACCTTATAATTTATAGTTTTATGCTTTGTAGGTTTTCCGCCATATTTGGAAAATATTGAGATTATTTTGTAGCAGATCTTCTATTAGAAAAATAAATTTTGTTTTATATGAGTCTATGCAGCTCATCATATCAATTACTGTTTTATTTGACTAAATATTGAAGTAAAATCAGTAAGAAATCAAAGTCACTAAACCAAGTTTCATTATTTAAATTTTCATAGTTTTCATCTTGTTTGTGAAGAAAATCTATAATTTCAGACAATAAATCACTAAATCGCTGCTTAGCCGTCTGACATCGGTATGCACGTAACAATTGATGTTGGCCTTCATCGAGCTGCAGTTGGAAGACAGAAAATCCTCGAATTGAATTACCAATTTTAAATGCTTTTTTCCATTACCTCTTTTGTGTTTCGTCTCTTGCTAGTTATCGCTTGCTTATGCAAGTGATAGCTCAAAACGGCTGGGAATTCATTGTAATTTCGACATAGGGCTATAAATCTATTTATTGAAACTATCATTGCAGCTTCACCATCCGTTGTTATTGAGACTAATTTAAAAAGTGGTACTTTCAAATCATTTAAATGCTTTGAATATGTCTACATCTCTAGTCCTTTCCTTCAAATTAATTATACACAACTATTCTTCTTTAGATGTAAAATACTTAAAACCGATACGGACGAAACCAAGTAATTGTGCTGTATCACTGATATCTAACAAGAACATCAATTGCAGTTATGTCATTATATAACTGCTCTTTTACATTCCCACTCATCCTTTCAATTCGTCGCATCACTGTGTTTCGAGACAATTGGAGCAACAATATCACTCTTGTTCTTAAAATCGTTAAAAAAAATTTTCTTCACAAATTCACCGTCGGAAAATGGATTACATTTTTTTTCTAAGAGAGCTTACATTGAATGATGCAGCAGCTACTGCTTGTGACTTCACCCTTGGCTTTTTTAAAAACTCTTTGTTGATTTGTTAAATGAGCTTTAAAATTCCTAACTTTATGTATTCTCAGTTTAGACTTTGGTGGATAATCTGTTTGATACTTGTAATGTAAAGCTAAAAAACGTCACTCCAGATTACCCTTTTTAGTTATGGCTACCGAGGTAAGGCATATTAAACAACGTTTATCATTCACCATTGTAAAAAAGTAGTTTGAATTTAAGGGACGAGTCTTTCATTAGACAAACGCTGCGTCCTTCACGATCCAATGCGCAGAGATAACGAGAGTGAACATTTATCGGAATGTCCGTAACAGAAGTCACCAGAACAGGTTATCAGTGAGCCAACATATATTTAAATGAGTATTGTTTACTACCATAGATTATCTCAAAGCCATTAACATGACTTATGGCTAATAAAGCTAATGTTACCTGTATGTTAGGTAAACCAAACAATAACTTGTTTACCTTTCTCCATGGTAACTTGAAGTTTCAAATCAATCACTCAGTTGCTGGTAACTTCATATCCTCCACTCACACTCCTCGGTCGTTGCTTGTTCATATAATTGCTCGGTAATTTTCTTGTTATTTTATGGGGCGCCCCCTAAACCTCTCTACCCTTATGGTTACTCCCGTATCAAGTGGGCTTGAAATCACAGAAAAGAAACATCTTCGGAAATACTATCAAAATACTTGAGCCCGATAAATACTTATTCTATTCAAATATCGACTCATTTATGTCTATATTAAAATTTCCGACCCCTTCAGTCTCCACTTGTGTTAGCAAGTGATCGTCGTGTTTACTACCAGAGTGTTAGCTTTTGTATCCGAAGAACATGCCCATGCATTTAATATAAATTGTTCCACCCTTTTAAAATTGCACACGGTACTTTATTTTACCCCTTCTTACGTAAGATCTCTTCTCCCACCGTTCTAGGCTCATGCTTAATATTGTTGAAACATATAACATAAAATCAGGTGAAACACTGCTAAAGTAATTAACCACATAAAATATTCATGCAGATTAAATATCAGCCGTTTATTAAAGATTTTGAAATCTCTATCACGTCTTCCCCCTACCAAACTGGCGCGAATGACAGTGGTTCTTACCTCGTTTTACGCGTCTCGAGAAACATATGTAGAAAATTTGATCATACTTGCTATACACTTTTAATATTGTACACTGAAGTTTGTGTACCACCTCCTTACACCCCTCTTAGGGGTTGAAGTTCAATATAAGTAGAATTTTGAATGCAAATGTTACATTCAGCGACTTCTATAGCCCGGTTTCAACACTAATTTCGTTTGGTGCCTTGTTATTTTTATTTATATGTGAGCCCCTACTCTCCTATTTCAATTAACAGTCTACTCCCACGGTGAAAATTGTTGAAATTATATACAAATACTGTAGGGGCTCCGAGAAATATTTCTTCGACTCTCATGCGGCCTTTTAACTAAATTTATAATTTTGCCCCTGCACACCCACCCAAAATTGGTAGTATCCGTGTTTGGCTACCATTTTTCTAGTTTTTGCGTCACAGGGAATATTCGTACCACACTTGATCGAAATCGCTCCACCCCGTAATTATTGTAAGTGGAACTGCGATTTATAATCTTCCATTTCAATCTTCCAATTCAACTTATATGGCATGTTGAAAGTCATAATGACATTCAGCGACTCCCATATGCCCGCTTTCAACGCCAATTTCTATTGTATTCTTCTCATTTGAATTTGCCGCCGGTTCACTACCACTCCTATGAATATTCCCTCTCTAGCTGAAACTGTTTAAATTCTATGTAATTAGTGCCATCAAAGTAATTAACCCCGAAAATAGATATTCCACTATAATGTCACCTATTTTTGCATATTTAAAATTTACCCCTCCTCCAATCCCAATCCCTGGTTGTGGTAGAAGTTTTTTATGAGCACTGTTTGGTTTTTCGTCACTAAGAACATACGAACGAAATTTTATCGGGATATTCGATTCCTTAACGATAGGGTACGCAACTTTCTTTTAACCCTTTCCATCTCCCTTTTAGTGGGCCAACTGCTTCTTAAATCGCATAAGTTTCAGAATGTACAGGGGTTGAGATTAAACACAAATTAGGTAGTAGAAAACTTTATCAAAGTAACTGACCCCAAAAAATATTTATTAAACGCAAATTTTTGACATTATTTAATAATTTCCGCCCTCTTCACCTCTGCCGGTAGGGGCGGTAGTTATGTCTCATCTAAAATTTGTTTCGTTTTGCGTCACGAGTATCATAAAAGCAGTATTTTATCGAACTTCTCCACCCGTTAAATATAAAACGCGAACGTTAGATTTACCCCCTTCAGCCCCTACTTAGAGGACGAATTGTCACTCAAATCACATATTGAGTGTCACATTGTAACTCCCATACCAAAAGGGCACGACACAAGAAACAAATAGCGTCAGCGGAATGACGATAAAATTGGCCTCAAAAAATATTCTTTCGACTCAAACAGCAGCCATATCTGCGTATTTAAAAATTTTCATCCATCTTCTCCGCTCCCTCTACCCTGCCTCCGCCACCCCCGTAAATTGGGGTTGTCGATGATAGTCGTTCAATACACTCACAATTCTCGTCTCGCCTCTCGAGGAATATGTGCATAAATGTGATAGAAATTGCGCAACGCGTTTAACATTAAAAGCCTTCTAAGTTCAATTTAAGTCACATATAGAATGTCAAAATTAAAGTCACAAATTGTTTCGGGGAAAACAATAACACGGTACTTGACGTCAAAAAGTATTTAATTGAATCGAATCAACATCATCAGTTTTTGCGTATTTATAAATTTACGATCCTCCAACCCTGCGGATGGTAACCGTGTCTTTCATAAAAATATACACATAAAATGTCTGAAGAAGCAATATGAAAATTATTGACATACACTATTTATTCAACGTAAATATAGACCGATTTTGCATTTATAAAATTTCCGCCCTATCAGTCCTCCCCCTATCTTAAAAACGTTAAACAGCAATTTAAATCACTCGTTGGATGGTAGAATTAAATTCAGTAACTTCTACGATTCCGAATACGACTCCATTGTCCGTTGTTTTTCAGTATATTTATGTATTTCTTTCACCTCCACCGTTTCAACTAACACCTCCATGTAAAATGGTGTTGAAACTATTAATTTGGGGAAACATTAAGAAAGTAATTAACCCCGAAAATTATTCATTTGTCTCAAGTTTCGGCTGATTGTATATTATTAAAAGTTTACCCTTCGATTCTACCTCCTTCACCCCCACACCTAAGCGTTGTAGGTAATAGTCCTGCCTTATATTCACAGTATTTTTATGCTTATTGAGAAACGTACGTTGAAAATTTGATGGAAACAGCTCTAAACGTTTAATATTGTACGCGGAACTTTTTCCCCCTTAGGGCCTGAAATCCACCTATGTTGCATGTTGAAAATCATAAACTCAGCGACTTTCACATCCCTATTTTCGACACCATTCTCGATTGTTTCCCAGTTATTTTTATATGACTTTATTTTCACCTCCACCCCCAAGAGAATTCCCCTCACATGCTGAAAGAGGTTTAAACATATACATGTATCAAAAATCGAAGTTTTTTCAGTGTATATCTGAATAAACAATTCTTGGGTTTCCACCCGGGGTTAAATGGAGTTTATGCCACGACGTTTCGATGAAGCACTTTGCCATCGAAACGTCGTAGCATATATACATATATGGTCTGGGAAATTTTATAAAAGTAATTCGTTCCGATAAAGGGGTGGAAGTGATACACAACTAGTGTGTAGGACGTGTTTGGGAGATAATTATTAAAAGGGTAACTAGAAAATGATAGGAAATTTATTTACAAAAGAACTTAACTAGGACAACATGATTGAATGAAATATTTACAAGATTTGAGGTTCGACGAAGCAATCGGATCTAATATAATCTCAGGATAAAACAGTGAGCGATACTTTCCCTGGACTTCAAGGATTGGAAACCTGACAGCGTACCTCCTTTGTAGTGTGGCGACGCCTCTCCGCCAACTTCTCTTTACATGGCGTCTTCTTCAGCGTCGACTTTTGGCCGTTTTCATATACGTCCGGGACCAAGCGTCGGTTCCTCCGTCTCCTTCAAGTTCTACAAGCCAAATGATAATTCACACATCTTCACAGCCGTATGTAAAAGTCTCGAAATCAATCTTTAATAGTAGATTTTTCTTTAATCCCATTGGTTGAGGTAACCACGTGGTATTTAAAATTTCTTTGACTTGGTGGGGACCAATTCTCTCGCAATATGTTTGCAGAAATTCCACAGGTCAAATTCGTACGTGCCCAAAAGCCATTACAGGCGGCACCATGCCCAACTTTCTGACGCCAACTTCAACTTTCCAAACCTTGCTAAGTTTACATTGAGAAATAATCAAACATCAACTACCGCGCGACAAGTGTAGTATGCAACACTATCAAAGTAACTCACCCAAGAAATACTTTTGTACGCAAATATGGGTCTTTATTGCATATTAAAAAATTTCAGCCAATTACATCCTCTTCTCAAAAGTTGGCAGTCATGTCGTATCACCAAAGTGTTTGGTTTTGTATCGCGAGGAATTTGGAAATAAAATGTTATCCAAGTTATTCTATCCTTTAAAAATATTACGTACAAGTACGTTTTAACTTGACCCAACCCCCTATCACGGGGTGAAATACAATTTATATTACATGTGAAATTTCAGAATCAAACTCAAAGACTAGCATAGCTTCGATTTCGATACCAAACTTTATTTCTAATTTCATGTGACGCCCCCTACACCCCAACCCTTCGACGCTGAATAGGGTTCAAATTTTAAGTTAACGAATTCAGCGGAAACGCTATCAAAATAGTTGACGCAGAAAAATATATACATATTAGCAGTAAATAACAGATATATAAAAATTTCCGCCTCTCCAACATCGCGCCAGAGTGGTTATAGCCGTGTCTTACCCCCAACAGTATTAACTTCCGGGTGCTAAGAAAATATGCTCTAAATATGGTCGAAATTGTACCATCCGTTGAAGATAGTATTCGAAAGTTAGTTTTAGCCCCTTCCTTCCCCTCTTAGTGGATGAACTAAAACTTAAATTGTATTTTTAATGCCAGAATTGAGTTTTGCTGATTGCATTGAACCAAGTCTTGATTGTTTTCTGGTTACTTTTATGTAATTCCCCTCCACTCTCACTCCTAAGAATACAACCCTTCCATTATGGATGGGTTTGAACCTATAGGCTAATGGTATAGGACGACATAATATCAGATTAGTTGACTCAGAAATGTATTTATATAATGGAAATATTGGCTGATTGTGCTTATTTAAAATATTTTATATATTTTATAATTTCCACCCCCTTCACACCCGCCCCAACGATGCGGTTTTCCGGGTCGCTAATAACACGTGCACTAAATAGGTTCACTCGTTTAGAGTCAAACACAGACAAGCAATTTTACTTTTTTAGCTAACAGGCTACATAAGGCTGATCCTGAAATAGGCAACTCCCATTTAATAGCATAGTAAAGGAATTGAAAAGGGGGATGGGATGTGGAAGGTAGAGCAAGGTAGCCAAGGATTGACTAGGACCCCCGGGCTGTAGTTTAAGGATCCTACCCGGTGTTTCCCAAAAGAGATGCAGGGAAAACCCTAGAAAACCTGCATTTGGTACCATTCTTACGTCCTTCCCAATGACGGGAGACGAGTTTGCGCATTAATAAAGCCTTTAAAAAACCCTCAACAGCTAGAACCTACGGGAGTTTTCCCTCGCAAGTATTTCTCATCCGAGTGATGATGGGCCTTACCTTCGAGGATACCTCGTTCCTCTCTTGTCCCCTGGGACTTTGATTTCTTTTGGGAGGTGTATGTTTTTCGGTCGCAGACCTTGGACATACGGTAAAAGTTGTACTCTGTAAAAAAAACTAGTCAACACTTGGC
This sequence comes from Eucriotettix oculatus, assembly GCA_034510155.1. NCBI lineage: Eukaryota > Metazoa > Arthropoda > Insecta > Orthoptera > Tetrigidae > Eucriotettix > Eucriotettix oculatus. The sequence continues at coordinate 212,439,107 of CM067376.1, read as the reverse complement.
TACCTTGCTCTACCTTCCACATTCCCCCTTTTCATTCCGCTGCCTATGCTATTAAAGGGACTGTTGTATTTTTCACGATCACCATCATGTAGCCTGTTACCTTAGAAAAATCTCAACCAATTCGAATACATTAATAAAATCTTGGTGAGAAAAAGGTCCAATTGAAATATCATCGCTAATAATTGCATAATGGTCGATGATATTCTGGGTCAGCATAAATAGAATACAGATATTTTCAATTTAAGGAATTTATCAGATTATTCCACCCGTTTGAATAAAACGCTTGTTCAATTAAATTACGTAGGAAATATTAGTTTAGAAAAGCATGGTTATTTGGGATAATTCAATAATTAATTGAAGAACGTCTAAAAAGGATGGTTCAAAATTAAAATTTGTAAATTGTGGTGTTGAAGTGAGCCTCAAATTTGCGATCCAATTCTGAACGTTAATTTTTCATGATTAAATGCATTTTTTCGGTACTGCAATTTTAAAATGCTGCGTTTGTATTAAAACAAAATTAACTTTTAATAATTATCCTCAGCTCAAATTTATAATCTTCTACGTCATCAGGAAGACCGGTGTGTTGAAAAATTTTAAATATTCAGTTGTATACAATTATAACTGAGGGACTGGGCAAGTGTTTTTTTATAAAGAAGGTAACCGAAGGTTGTCAACCGCAAGTACATATAATGGGAGATTCACCACAATTTTATTCTGTCAACAGTAATTTGTTTCAAGTACGTTTAGTATAGTTCAGCCTACTATATTTGACTGGAATAAATTGCTAAATAATATAAATGAAGAGATGTTTTACTAAATTGTTGTACGAATTTTTATGTATCATTATAACTCTTTTTTGATATCGTGTTAGTCTTTTCATATAATAGATGGTCAAGAGCACAATGTTTCATTACATATGAGTTGAATATTTAGCGAGTCAGAATGCAAAATAGAATGCAAACGGTGACAATAAAATCTTTGCGTAGGGATATCTGTTATTAAAAATCTGTTTTTCAAATACTGAGGGATAGGCCTTTTTTTGTTTCGTGAAATCTCTCACGAGACTGTAGGACAATATATTCTAGGCAAACAAGACAGGAGACTTAACTCGCAAATCCAGCGTGTAGCGCAAGCTCCCTAAGCTAGGCGGGACAATTCAGCATTTCAGAAAGGGAGCTGTAACGAACTAAAACAGAAAAAAAATGATACGCGAAAGCCTTCGATCATTATTTGTTTTATAATTGCTAAGCGATTTCAAGTCCTATAATATATACACAATAAATTTTTATTGAGATAATTATTTGAAAATTATACCCACTGCGTTCTAATGAAGCAGTAAGACATGATTTCAGTCTTGTAATGTCAATGAAGACTACCTTAAAGAAAGGAGTGAAATAAAAATTTAATAATATTCATGCAATACTAAAACAATTATAAATATTTTAGTTTTACGAGAATTATTTTAAATTGTTTCCGACTATACTTCGATGTGGCTGTATATTTAATATATATATATATATATATTTAATATATTTTTCAGGGGATAAAACATTAATTTATCAATTGAACAAATTTTAATCAATTTGAAAATTTTACATTTATCAATTTAAAGTGATTACATGAGCCAATCTCAGGGGATTTTGGGTCTCTCGAGAAGTGGAGTATGCAGTTACTGAAAATAGAAAAAATCATTTAAATATTATTAAATCAGCACAATGAGCAAGTTTCACAGCTTTTAAGAACTTACCCATAATTAATGGGCCTACAAACATCCAACTTCACGAATGTTTCTGTGTCTCTCTGGCGTCTTGCAGGATTTTTACACCGATGAAGATAGTATGAACCAGGTCCAACTCATCTGCTCTCTAGACTTATCTTACCGATCCGTCGTCCGTCCTCTCCGTAACTCATCTGCTTTCTCCAAACATCTGACCTCTGCAAACATCTGACAGCATCTGACGTCTGACCTCTGCAAACATCTGACCACCTCTCACAGATCCGTCCTCTCCGCAACTCAACTGCCCTCTGACCTCGAGCCACCCATCGGCTCCCCTTTTTAAATTTTCACACGGGAATTCCCCGCCATCGGTTTTCTTACACAATTCAGGGGTTCCGCGCCATTGGTTCTTCACAAAATTCCGGGGTCCCCCGCCATCGGTTTATTTCACAAAACTCCGGAGTCCCCCGCCATTTTTTTACACACACCCCGAGGGAGTTTCCCGCGGGGGATCCCCATCGGGGGTTCACCCGCTTTCATCCAACTTGACATTGTTGTTGGCCTCGCTAGTCGCGCACAAAACTTAAAACGTAATAACCTCTTGTTGTAGGCCGAACTGCGCCTCATAACGCCACAATATCACCAAGATCCGCGTTTTTTCATTACAATATATATATTAAATTTAAGGCTCCCGTAACATATCTGGTTAAAATATAGAATTTGACAAATTTATTTAAAAATTTGTAGTTTAACTTTTAAAATAAATAAGCAAATAATTGGTAAGTTCCATGCAATCAATTTTTATAATTTATTACAACAAAAGCACCCAATTTTTATTGATATCATTTTTCAAGTTAGTCAACATGCTTTTCAATGCACTTTGGCTACCTTTATGAAAGCTTACCGATACTCCGTGAGCAAAGAGGTTATTAGACTCGTAGCAGGCCACGGACGCTTCATTCCATTCCAAGCCCTCGTATTTGCTCTCTGTTTCGATACGATGAATCTACGTTTCATATAAACGTTTGTGTGCTTCATGCAATTGTTTTAGGACCAATGTCGCATCAACTATCAGAAATTTGAGACTGATAAAAATGATTTCATATGCAGATTCTATGCTAATCTGTATTTATGTACTCATATTACTCCTCCAGATCACAATGAACAGATTACGGAACTCTGTTCTTCATTGGTGCAAAGAGATTGAGACTCGGCAATCCTTGTCGGACTGATGCGATAACGCTGCAACATACTACAGGCGAATAAAATATGCCACCTAGCGGCTGGTGAGCACACAAAGCCGTAGAACGGACCAGAAGACAATTAGGAGAAGATTGAAAATGCTTATTGACTAGCGTATTATTGATGTTTCTTGTAATGTATCAATACTAGTTTTATCAAGGAGACGGTTTAATAATTTTCTCAAATATATGGTTTCGAAATGTGGAATTTTCAGTAGTATTTCCGCAATCATGAATAGCGAAAATATAGTTTTTATATAAATTTATGAATAAAGTGGTTACTTGCCGACCTCCTGTGGTGTAGTGGTTAGTGTTGCTGCATCGCATGATTGAGGTCCCGGTATAGCATGGGTGTTATGTGGTATTTTTTCCCCATTGTCAAAATTGAATACAAAAAATGGTTACTTATAAAGAAACACATTGATAATGGAATAAAATATCACACATAAAATCATATAACAATGTGTTTTTGTTGTGGTATTCAGTCCTAAGACTGGTCTGATGCAACCCTTTATGCTAACCTATCTTTCGCAAGCCTTTTTTGCGCATAATAACCACATCCTCCCTAACCTGTTTAGCTTATTCCATCCTTGACCTCCGTCTACTATTCTGAACACACACACTTCAAAATAATATTAATTTTACAAGACCCTCATGTTTCAAAACGTGGTCTATTAATCTATCCCTTCCCTTGGTCAACGTCCGCCATATTTCTCGCTCTTCCATTATTCTGCTTAGAACTTCATCGTTAGTGATTCTATCTACCCATTTGATTTTGAGCATTCTCCTGTAGCACCAATTTTCAAAGGTTTCTATTCTTTTCCTTTCTGAAACTTCGAATGTTCACGTTTCGCACCCATATAACGCCACGGTCCAGGAATGATTGCCTAATATTCGTCTTATAATACCCGTAATTAAATTCCTTTTTTTTTGCGAAAGCATTCCTTGCCTGTGCTATCCTACCCTTTATGTCTACTTTACTTCTAACTTCCCTAGACATTATACTTCCCAAGTAGCAGAATTCCGTAGCTTCCTTCAAAACATCCCTTACCAATCAAATACTTTTTTATATTCCAGTAATACCCATACTACACTCCATCACTTTGATTCTCCTTCTATTAATCCTCACATTGTACTCTTCTTCCAGGATCACGTTCATGCCATTTACTATGTTTCCCATGTCCCTTTCCTACTTCCCTAATACCAAAATATCATCAGAAAACCTCAGGTTTTTATTTCTTCTCCTTGCACTATTATTCTTGTTTCATATTCCGTTTTAACTTTCTTCGTCGCCAGTTCTATATATAAGTTAACCATTCTCATTAATGCTGTCTGTCTTCTGTAGAGGCTACGTATAAGCCTCCTTTCTCTATATTTTATTCCGGTGTTCATCAAAATCCTTATTAGTGTGTTCCAGTTCACATTATCAAATGCTTTTTCTACATCTACAAATGCTTTGAACGTATATCGGTTTTGACAGTGGTGGTAAGGAAAATTACACCAATTACGTTTAGAATCTTAAATAGACGAAACATTCCGCGCTGTTAAATTTATCCCCTTAGAAATCATGCAAAGAAAAGAAATATTTTTTCGTACCCATAATTTAGAAAGTATATATACCCCGAAATTACCGCGTCAACGTGAGAACATTTTGTAATTAATCTGGTTGGGCTCTTACTATGGCTGAGCTGTTGGCTGTTCCGTCGCTGATGATCGTATGTGGCGGAGGAAGACGATGAAGCCAGGACCGTCAGTGCTGTGTCGTCGATGATCTCTCTGCTTCCATGCCACGTAGTAGAGGTTGATGGCTGACTTCCACCTTGCTTCTCCTGACGGCAAAGTTCTACTTCCCAGAATAATTGCTGGCTCTGGACTTGCTATCAAAATTCTCATCTTGGCTTGTCAGCTCTGACTCTCCGTTCTCCTCTCGTTCTCCAGACCAACTGTCTTTCTTCCCCACATTATTCGTCATTCGTCATTTTCTCGTTCCATCTGGACCACCAATCAAAACCTTTGTGAATAATGCGCCCCCAATTGCCCGCGAATTTGGTCAATACTCGCCATTTTGACCCTTGGTGGAGAAATAATTGATGCGGGGGCACGCTCACCCAGGTACACGCAGGGTTTCACACCTCTTTGTTCTGTAAAATATTACACCTACCCCGCAAAAATCTCCAGTTCTATGCTTTCACGTTATTTTTCTCATCTTCCCCCCACACATGGAACAAACAACGTGTATTCCATGCGGTTAGCCGGATAGTAAAAACGAATCTATCTATTTTAATAACGACTTAATAACTAATATCTTATCGTCTATTACATATCTATCTTCATAACTACTTAATATCTAATATCCACTACATCTGGTTTTCTATACTATATATCTCATTCGTCGAGCGTCTGTACTCCTCTTTAGTATTTTCGTCTCTCGCGTTTTTATATTACGTATTTCATCAATAATGTTTATTATTTCTTATGTTATCCATGTTTTCGTATTGGCCTTAGCTATTCTTTCTTTTTTTCCGTCTATAGTCATTTCTTTCTTCTTCAAGAGTGCTCATTTCTCTTCTATACGTTTCTTTCTCGTTCATCTAATAATCTATTCTCAATACTTTCAAACAATACTTTCAAATTCAATCTTTCAATTTATTTAATTTTTTTCGGAAAATACTAGAACAATAACGGTTTTAATATTCTCTTTTATTATTTCATAAAATGTTTACTAATCAATGAATTATACGAATTAATGAAAATAACACCAATTTCATCAGCCGATTGTTTCATGGTAAGATCTTATAAATTTGTATCTCTATTTGAGACAAACCATTATTTCAAATTACTAGTCAAATTAATATCAGAATGGCTACTGTGTGTCGAAATTCTATAGAATTTATTGAAGGTTTCGCTAATAACTTTTTTTTTCAAATGTATTTTAATATAATACGGTTCTTTGTTAAGTATTTCATTTTGGAATGCGTAATTTTCTGCTACACAAAAGCGTTGATTATTGACTCTCGTCAGTCCACGAACTGGTTATGATGCATGTACGTTAAAAATGCATCTTTCCGCTTTACCAACTTATATTCCACATGTTTTGTCTGTCTTTCCACCGAATCTGAAAAGTTTTCACAACATGGATTCTTGTTACTTCGAGACTTTTTATATGTGAAGTTAATTAAAACAAATCCCTCTCTCATTTTAGCAGTAGAATTGATAGTTTCAACAACATTTAAAAAATAATATTATCCGTGCCGTAAATGGCTTCTAAAGAATTTGCATGTTTAAGGTTAACAATAATAATATGATATTTTTGCTACAACGAGGATTAGTGGAGAACAATTTATGGAAGTAATAATTTGTATGTGGTTGAAAATATGTTCTGGAAACTGTACCTATGAAAGGGAAATATTTAATGAACCGAGAAGAGAGAAATCTTTTGACATCAACCCCATCAGCAAACAAGAGGTTTCAGTGGATTTGAAGAGATAAATTAACACTTTGAATAATTTGCCTCGTCTCTCTGCAAATGAAACTATTGTAACAATAGCCGTAAGCAATACTTGATAGGCCGTCTGTGTGATTAATTTTTCTTTTGTTTCTATATAATCGAAAGCAACTGCCTTTGTCTCTTATTCAAAGGACCATAAGATTATCTGAGGTTTCAGTATTATTAGTTGACTACTGACTTTACAGTAAAATATAATATTCCAATTCATATTATGCTAAAATATGAAACTCATGTTTCCTTTTTTTAATGTAAATATATTCTGAGTACTATTTTCGAAATTCGATATTTCCGAAATATTATTTACTCTCTTGTTAAAACAACACATCTTCAACAATAAAGTAAAAGCTTATATCATTTTTGGGGTCCAGGTCATTGGTTTAACACAATTATTTACCTATTCAAAATTAGCTTTAGAGGGAAGTGTGTGGAACAGAAGAGGCTAGCCAAGGATGAAAAACCATAAGAAGATTAGGGAGGATTTTGGATGTGGTAGTTATGTAGAAGTGAAAAGGCTTGCGCAGGACAGGTTAGCATGGAGGGTTTGCATCAGACCATTCTTAGGGCAAATATCTAAAACAACAACAACACATTTTTAGATGAAAAAATGTTCCACGTTGCAATCTGCAATAAGTTCAACATTTAAATTATTTGTTTAATAAGTATTCATCCTCGAATTTACCTTCATATATACATTCTACATCAGTTTACGCGTTCCAAATGCATCAATACAATGCTCAAAAAGTTCCTTCCGATATTCTATAACTTTATCACAAATAATGTTACTAATTGAAGCTACATTACTATATAAGACCATAATTGAAGGGTTTCTATGCTACGTTTTCCGTCTACATTTTTTTTTCGCGTTACAATAATTCTGTAGTCTGAATAAATACCTTCAGGTATCTCTTCGGAATTGTATCTTCAAACATTCTAAACTATAAATGCTTTTTTGTTAGTCCTTTTATACTTTTTTATAAATAACATTAATCTGAAATTACTCTAATATTATAAAAAAATAAAATGAATGGCCAAAAGCCAGAAACAGGAGATTTTTAATTTACATTAAGTCGTTTCGTCCCAAACTTTCGGACCGTTTCAGTTTCCAATGTTCTTTTTTACGTTTAATTCGTACGATGCTCCTTTTCAACTTACGTAAGACTTCTTCAGCCCATTGAGGGCCTGGGCTTTTTCATGACACATTCCAAACTTGGAGTGACCGTGGTCAGTGTATCGATTCTCCAGCAGTATTAATCCCGTGACTGCACAACATCCAACCCAGTGCCAGGATTAGAACCCGGGACCTCTGGGTTGTGAGGCAGCGACGCTAGTCACTAGACCACAGGAGGTCGGCTTCTTTTCACCTTGCTCTTTAAATATAAAATATCTTTCAGTCGTTTCACAGCATGTTTGTGAAGAGCTTGAGGCCAATTACTTTAAAATAATTTAAATAAACCATTTATATATTAAATATTATATTACGAGGGAAAAAACGTTTTCAACATTATTTTACATTTGATATTATATTAAGTAACCAAATTATTAATTACGGTTGTCAGGTTGCAATATTTTCTTTTCGTTTTTATGAGCCGGAATGGGTTGTTGGAAGTTTCTTGGCATTTCACCAGTAGCATTATTCAGAGTTACGACTTTCCTCAGCCACAAGCAGATCTTTGTAACGCTGTTGCCAAACCAGTAAATTTGGTTAGGGTTAAATTGTAAGATGAAGTCGGGGGTTGAATTTAGTATTTATATCTTTGTAAAACCGCTTTATAAGCCTTATCCCACAAAAGGGCGTTGGGTGATAATATTTTGTTTTAAAGTGGTGTAAGGATGAATCTAAAAGCACATTAATTTAAACAATGTGAGAATATAGGATATTTGTTTAATAATATAAGTACATATAAATAATTTATAGGCATTTTTTAGACTCTCAGGTTGAGAGTATATTAGATCCTATTAGTATACTAATCGTAATGTACCGCAATATTAAATGCAATAATTTTTCGACTTTTATCTTACTGATTGATGAGCTGTGTGGTGTTTACGGAAATTACGGGAGGGGGGAAGGTAAATGTTAAAAAAAGTTGTGACGCTCTCCATTCCTATTTAATCGTATGTTGTCAAAAAGATTATTGTCGAATTAAATACCGTACAGGGAAACCCATCAAATAAAATAACTTCTATTACTGCTTTGATAGAACACAGTTAACAATTCCAATTTTTCGCATTTTTAAGTTGAACGTATAATGTAAAATCTTTCTTTAATTCCTTTCTTAAGAAAATTTGTGTTGAAATAATCACGTTACAGACAATAAGTTAATACTTTTTGTTAGCTAAGTAAACAATATAGCCAATTAGTCAGCAAACAATTTTATATTTACTTAATACATCTAGGATGTTTCGTCCATCAGGTAAATTTTAACTAAATAAACTGTATCTAAGAGTGGATAATTTTGCAGCATGAGCTGCGACGGTTATGACTGAACTCAGTTCGGACGAAGCGTCGTAGTTTTATTAAATAAAGAAAAAATTCCTGGATAAAAAATTGGCTGTATGGTTTGTTTATTTATATTTAACTATCAGATTATCTGTTTATTGACTTTTTGTTAAGGTTATGGCACAACTGACTTCTAAGAGAGTATATTTTTACGTGGAATCGATTGTTAATTTCAGAATTATTTATTTTACGAATGTTATTTGCGCGCTATTTACGAGGATTGCTCCATATAATTTTTTTTGAAAGTGTGAGAAATTTTTTAGTTTTGCGCCATTGTTGGTAAACACTGTAATTTTATAAGTTTTAAATGTATGCCAGTCGTAGTTTATTCTTGGCAGCCTTCTGTAGTGTTAGATGTGTAGGTAGGCGGAGACAATGAAATAATAAACTAATTACACACTATCGTTAAACATTTTGATTTGAAGGGCTGGACAGCTGCACAAATCGAAACAGAATTGGATGACGTCACCACTGAGGAATTTATCGAAAAAGTTCCAATATCGTAATCAGAATTAAAGTGTTCGTAGCCATAGGCTTCTTAAGTGAACGAGTGCATTTCATCCTAATAGAAAAATTCGTCATTAAAGGCTTTGTGCGCGATGGCTGCCGCAAATGATGACATAGGACCAGAAACGGACTCGGAAAAAATTTCAACGCAGAATCTACCAATGTTTAGGCGTAACCCACACGACTATTTGCACATATTCGTCACCGTCAATGAAACTTGGATGCATCACAACACTCCACAGACATTTAAAGCAATGAAAAAAATCTGGCAAAAATGTACCGCAATTGGCAAAGACCGTTTTGTCAATTGATGGCCACCGTCTTTAGGGAATCTCAGATATAACATTAATAGATTTTTTGTAAAGGCCACAACTAAAGCTGGGCTCTGTTACGATGTTCTGTTGGATTGTTTTTAACGGGTTCTGATTGAGAAAAAAAATCGTCTTGCTACATTTTTACCAGTCTCATCAAACAACTCGTTAAAAAGTAAAACAAATCATAGTATGCAGTGGTTTATAAAAGAGTACAGCATTAATACAAATAAAACGCATAAAATGAATTATTGTAATTTAGTATGGCATAGTACTAGTTATAAACAAAAATTAATGTTTCTCTCAGGCATCAAATCAAATACGAATTTGAACGGTCCCAATTAAACAAATGTATTCAACGACAAACATGAAGTGACAGCTGTAAAAGACATAAATTAAACAATAGTCACAAATGTGGTCTCAGTGGAAATATGCCGAGCAGGTGTATGTTACATGCGATTTGGATGTACATTTGTGTGAATATGGAAACCGCATATTCAATTCTGTCATAACTGTCCTAAAACTGTTGCCATGGTGACATGAAATGGGCCACTGCTGGAGGGAAAAGAACGCTAGAATTCACTCACTCCATCCGAAACAAAATAAATTAGAAAGGTTTACTTTCTCGACACGGTTCATATATTTACTTAAATTTCAGAGAACGTTTAAATAAATTATTCACGTATATGTTTAAATGGTAATTGTGAACTTAATTGCTGTATGATTCTATCGTAAATGCATCATAATTTGTTAAGTTTCCGTTTACTCATTTCCAGCGTACTTAGTTCATTATTTCCTTAATCTAGGGATACGGAACAATTGATATTTATTATTCAACCAGTAACATTTCTAAGACCGAAAAATGTTTCATAGTTTTCAAAAGAATATGAATTTAAATATGATGAAATGAACGTATACTGTTATATCACTGGTGAGATAAAACTTGTGAATAATATTCTCTAAGCTGTGTTTCATTAATTGACGAAGTTTTTTTGGTTAACAGGCTACAGGTTTCTGTTACTGATTATTTAAAGAAAATTTGCTTCAAATATCTGTTAGTGATAAATTGCAATCTTTTCCTATGTATCAACACAGCAGATTAGGTTTATCAATCTCTCTCACATTCATATCATAAATTATGACGAAGGCTTTAAAACTCCTTCTGTCTGTCACCCATACGGTGAAACTGTATTAATTGTATAGAAGACGACACCTTCTAAAGCTATTGGGCAATATGAATTAAAATATTTTATAACGCCTCGAAGATCATATTAAAATAAAGGGGGTACACATTACTAATAAATTTTTTTCAGAGGCGACAATAAGAAAGAGTTTATATACATTTAATTTTATTGCCAATCAACTACATAATCTCCATCGTTATCTAATACCTTTTGCCATCTTGCCGGTAGAGTTTCTATCCCCTGTACGTAATATTTTTCTCTTGAATTAAAATAAGATTCTAGGTAAGCTCGCACATCTTCCATAATTTTGAAATCTTTATTCCTTAGGGAGTGTAACATGGATCTGAATAAATAAAAATCGAATGGTGCTATCTATGTCTGAGGAATATGGGGGATGTGGTAAAACTTCCCAATTTAACTGTTTTATTTTTTTCTTGGGTTAATCTTGCTACATGCGGCCTAGCATTATCGTGTTGCAAAATTATCCCTATTCTGTTTTGCAGAGCTGGCCGTTTTACCAATAATTCCCGAGTTCCTGAAGACGTGTAAGGTCTGTTGACCAAGAAGCTACTTCCTGGGTACTTAGCTTGGGATTACTTTCTACCAGCGATTTAAAGCGTCGTTATCAAACTCCACAGGGCGTCCACTTAGAGCGCTATCAACGAAAATGAAACAGCAAGAAATGACGTACTCTCGTCTTTATACACTCAAACTCTGTGAACTAGACAAGACTAAAAACAATTCATTACTTACGGTATAGTTATAATTATCAATATGTATCCACTACTAAGTCTACCTCTATCTAATATAATAAATAAAAAGGATAGAATGAAGCCTTGGTCATTCTATATATGCAGGACAATATGAGTTATAAAATCTTTTTGCATGATAATTGGCTACTTACAATTTACAACTTAATTCAAACTAAACAGACAGGTGCATTAACTACCTTCTGCTTATACACAAAATTGACTGTAATTTTCTCGACTGGACAGGGACATTGCCCGTGAAGTTTGTACTCTAGTATCTGAATAATCCGAGTCGAACTCCTCTTAGAAGCTAAGCCCGGATTATACCTTCCGAGTGCTGTGCCAAGTAAACCCGCCACCGAGTACTCAGTCGAGCGATATTGTGGTGAGTGGTAACTGATTACACGCGCACGGTCAGTGTACCAGACAGTTATTTCTCAGTATGTAGCTGTAACTCCTTAAATTCCAGTTTCTTCGGCCATTTTATAAGAGATTCATAAATGAATTGAATTATTTTCCAGATTCTTCAACTTTTTTCGTTCACTGATTATGTGTCGTCCTTAAATTTTTTTTTCTCACTTATAGCACACCAAAGTCTGCTAGGCAGGGTGGAGTGTCCGAGTTGAAAAGGAACCGGTTTAGAAGCAGGCAGTAACCGTCCGGCGGGTGGAAGGGGGTTTATTCCGCAGATTCGATAGAAATCTCTTCTATCCACTGCCTCAGCCGTACACTCGGTACGTGTAACATGGGTTTTAGACTGTGAAGATTACTGTTAGGTAAATTGTAGGTGACCATAGTTTCAGGTATACAAGAGATGGACAGATCTCACAATAGTCCGAAGACAGACTAGGATTAGCTGAGATTGTAGAGCACCAGCTCGGAAAGCGGGAGATCTTGAGTTCAAATCCCAGTTTGGTTGAGATTTTTCCATTCTGATGTTTTAATTTCAGTTTTATGGCCTTTTACTGAGCTTCAATTTGATGAAGTTCTTCTGTCCGTGAATTAAAAATGACTGTTCCAATGTATAAAACTGGTGTTTGACAGTATGTCATTTTTCATGGTCCGCACATAAATTTAAAGTCGAGGAGCAAGCGAACAAAAAAATAGGGTGGGAGGCACGAGACTACCATTCCTAGTGGCTGAAATAAGCGGCGGGGGAGGGGGGGGAGATGATGAAAATTATTATAAAACTTGACGAAGTTGCTAATATTGTCGACGAATTAATATTTCTTGCGGTCCGTTTATCATATAATACTTTTCCAGATCTTGTATGTGTACAATTTCAGCCTTATTCGCCAAAGGAGGGGAGTATCCCTAGGGTTGAAGAGGGAAACTCGTTAAATAAATATAACGGGAAGTCGACCGGCATAACTATCTATTCCGGAATTTCGGAGGTCGCTGAACTTATTCCTGACATTCAACATGATGGTTAAGTTTATCTTAGCCCCTACGAAAAGAATAGAAAAGGGAAAAACAAAGTTCTTCTCACAATCCTAAATGCGTGAAGCAAATACAACCAATTCTTGTACACATGTTGCTTGCAACACTGTAGCATAAATCAGTGGGATAAGACACTGCCACTGGGAGTTGGGGTCAATGAGACGAAAATACTTAAATGTTCAAAAATAGCTGATATTGGCGTCAAATAAATGTCTGTCAGGGTGAATGAGACTGACGGTCTTTTTCCCGATGATGTTTGTGTGTAAGCCTCATAAGGTATAGGAGGTTAGGAGTCAGGTGTTGATTCGGACTGATTTACATAAAAAAATGGAAACACGACCCCGAATTGTGTTTATACCATTGTTATATAAGTCACTGAGTTTAGTTCTGACATTCGACAAGTCGGATAAGTTATAGAATAAGGATGGAATGGGGTGAAACAAAGTTCCCCTTATAAACTTAAATTTCGTACACATGTTTCTTATAACCCAATATCAAGCATTATTATGCATAGGGATATTACGAATCATTACTCGGGTAAAGCCAGCCAAAAATTAACTTATATTTACATTAATCTTTTTTCCCCAGTAGTAGGATTCTCAGTTTCATTGGCAAGTAACCATAAGGCACAGTGTGTCTGATAATTGAAATTAAGCTAATAAGATGAATAGGGCATAATGTCGAAAGATCATTAAAATGTTCTAAACCCAATAAAGACGTTTCCCGAGATTGTCCGGGTTATTCTTCTTATTCTACTTAATTGTACAGTCTATTTGATCAACATAGCTACCTACTTTTATTTTTTCGATCGTTTGCTGCACACTTTTTGGCGGTAGATTTATGATAGTACCCAGTAATTCATCTAGAGTAATAGCATTGAAATATAAAGGTAGGGGTTATAGTGTTTTGAATAATAAATAATATATAAAGATCGAAATGAATTATCTTTTCATATATTAATTGAATTGATACAATTTAGTAACCAAATTCTTTTTATGAAACCGACTTTTTCAGCATAAACAATGTTCACTAATGGAATGTTTACAAAAATTAAACTACTTACAAAACAAAATTTAGAACAATGATGTGTATTCCCTAGTCGTAATAAAGGGTCTTCTCATAGCAGAAGATTTATAAGCAGAAACACTAACTCGGAGTTGGCAGTACGAGGAAAAGCGAAGCAAAGTTACAAGGAGAGTAATTACCATCTTCTGCTTTGCCTGGAACTCGCCGCTCGTCCTCGGATCTCGTACAACTAGCTCATTTAATCTTCTTATGTGCAGCCACGTTCAAGAGCAAACATTTCTTCTTGGACGATCCAATTCAAGACCACACAACAGATTGAAATAGTCTCTCAATCATACCACACAGTTTCTCTCAATCAATCACATTCCATGTTTCTCCCTCTATCATTAAAATCATAAAGTCCGTTTCCAATCGCCAATTTCCATCTTCACTATGCCCGAAAATCAATTTGCGTCCTTTTTAATAACTTTTCTCCACTCCATTACTTAATTTCCTTCGGTGAGGGGAAAAAAATCCTCTTAAATCAAAAGTATTTGCCGTTAGACTTTGAGAAGAGCCATTCATCTCACTTACCACCGTTGTTTAAGGAAAATACCAGTCCTCGTCACAGCCCAGTTTCTTACCATGTTTCCAGACTTTTTCAATTATCTTAAGCCGACTTCCTTTTTGTACCGCCAAATTCCGTGTTTTAGTTGCATGTTACTATTAAGCGTGAGTAATGTTTTTCTCAAAGAATTCAGAATGGTGTATTAATATTTCATTTTCATGATAATCATCTGCAGAAAATAAATTATTTCTGAATTCGAACCTTCCTTAGGACTTATTAATAAGGTCGTTCTATTGGTTGAACACTTTAGGCCTTTGCCAGTATCAAAAGTTCACGAGAAAGGTAATTGATGCTAGAAGTTAATCGAGAATATGTTCAATAGGTGTTAATATTTAACAGCTATCTTTGTCTTTGTTTTACTACCCATATTTAATTTATATTGTTATATTAATGCATTTTAATAATTATGTGTTACACATTATTTTATTTAATAATTTGAGATTTCTCTTTTTGGTTGTTTCAGGTAGCGATGACGGACGTAACATCACTATCGATAAATGAATCTTTTTTCCTTCCGCCGCCTTTGCACCCCCTGTTCAGTGTCCATCACAATTCGACGGAGCATTTCAGAAACCTTTTGACGTCGCTGAACGCAACTATCGATCCTCGGGTTTACAGTCAGTTCAGCCGCAACAGAAAGATTGACGACCCATTTGCCTTCTTCGCTCTCATTGCTGCTTACTCTTTGCTCATCATCGTTGGTGCGACGGGGAATTCATTGGTGGTTTGCGCAGTTGTCCGTAAGCCAGCGATGCGCACAGCGAGAAATATGTTCATTGTTAACCTAGCGGTATCCGATCTTCTGTTGTGTTTGATTACGATGCCTCTCACACTTATGGAGATTCTCACTAAGTACTGGCCTCTTGGTAGGCAAGCATTCATTTGTAAAATGCTTGGCACCCTTCAGGCGACTAGCATTTTCGTTTCCACGATTTCCATAACGGCTATCGCTCTTGATCGGTATCAGGTCATTGTATATCCAACCCGTAAAAGTCTTCAGAAAGTTGGAGCTGTTGCAATACTAACCTGCATATGGGTTACCTCTCTCATTTTGGCGTCTCCTATGTTCATATGGAAAACGTTGAAGCATATTGACATAAAACTGCCGAACCTGGAATACATCTCATACTGCCTAGAAGATTGGCCGGTTGAGCATGGTAGAGCTTACTACTCCATATTTTCTCTAGTATTTCAGTATCTCCTCCCAATAATCACTGTAACGACAGCATATTCCAGAATTTGTCACAAACTTCAGTATAGGTACGTAAATACGTCCGTCTCCAAAGGTAAACCTCAGGGATCGATGATTAGAAAGTCGAAGGACGACCGACGGGCAAAACGTACCAACTCCTTACTTTACTCTATTGCTTTGATCTTCTGTATCAGCTGGCTTCCACTGAACATCATAAACCTAGTGATGGATCTGTGGTATCCATTTGTAGGACATGAGCAGACCATGATAATCTGTTATGCGATATGCCATATGATTGGAATGTCGTCAGCATGCTCTAATCCATTGCTGTATGGTTGGTTGAATGAGAATTTCCGGAAGGAATTCCATGAAATAGCAGCTAGTATGTGCGTCTGTATGAAACTGAATACGGTTCGAGAAAGTGTTGGATCAATGCGTTCCAGTATAAATAAGAGACGAAGGCGTCAGGAGAACAAGAGATGTGAGACAGGAGAGGACGACGATGAGTCAGGAATAGAAAGCATGATCAAAAAAGGTTAAAAATATTTATTTATAAATAGAAAGTAATTATACAATATAAACATTTAACATAAAGTAAACTGTAGAGGAAGCGCAATCAAATTCAATAATGTTACATTTGAACAAAATAGTATCATATATATATATATATATAAATATTTATAATTTATTATAATGAAACTTAAAAATAAATTTAATCTCACGATCCCGCAGAAACGTGACAATATTAAAAATATCTAGTGATATATGTCAATTATAGAAAAAAGAAACATTAAATAAAGTTTGAATAACATTGACAATATTATGACTACTATATTAACGGGATTGTCCCCAGACAATGTAACTAATTAAAGTACTAATTACAAAAAATATATAAGAATTCCCTTCCACCGTTACAATCGTTCCGAAATTTCTCCTTTTCTTTACATAACCACTTTAATTTAGCATATTTATGCAATTTATAGGCATTTCACCTATATTCAATCTGATATGGCTAGCAGTTAGATATATGGAGCTAAAATATACGAATGTAATTTAGTAAATTATAATAGTTCGAATTGAACGGGGAGTCGACGACGGTATGAAATTGGTAAGAGCACCATGTGCTAAGCTGTGATACTGTGTTCGGTTCCCAGCAGGACCGATGCTTCTAAAGCAATCCAATATCTGAGTATTTTTTATGTGGTACGCCTATGCACCTCGATTCCAGTGACAATATTACTTTTATTTTGATCTATGTTTGTAGATGGAAATCATTACGATTACATTGTAAACTAAAATGTGAAATTTATACTTTTTTACAGGGTCTTTCAATTTTTTTTTGCGATGACTGATAGATTTAGTAGATAGCTTTAGTGATTATATAAATGTTACGAGATCTTAATAGGCATGTTAAAGGACCGTACCAATGTACTATGACGGTTTTATTGGTGGTATGTAAGTTGTATATATTTATTATGTATGTGCGTTTCTATGCATACAGGAGGATACTAGCTTAAGTTTTGGAATACTCCGTTTAAGACGTGAGCATGAGATACTGGAATTTCGACACTTATTTTTTTGGCAGCTGTTATTAATGATAAATATAAATGATATGAAATAAAATGCGAAATGAGCAGAAACATATTGTAGCTTAATTAGCAGTCTTGTATAACAATCATGCAAAACAATAAACCTTAAATTTTGTTAATACTAAGATACTCATTTACGTTAAGACCAACTCATTCTTGAGGATTGAAACAAATTATTTACAAAAAATTTTTACATAACTAATTTACCCAGTAATATTATTACGTTTACTGTTTTTACCACAAAGGCTGTGGATTTCACGATTTACCAGGTCGGATACTGTTCTGTGCTGACCCAAATTTACCGATGGGCTGATTTTAGTACCCAGTGTTCTTAGCAACAACTCACTATGCTTCCTCGACGCGTCCTCGAAGGTAACTGGCTCCTTGGAGAAACTTTAGCTATTGTCCACCATTGTCTGTCTCCCCCGAAACATCTCCCGGTAAATTCTCCGTCAAGATGCCATTCAACTCCGTCCATTAAGGGCTTTCGTTTATCGTCAGGAACTTAATAAAACACTTAAAATGACGACGCAAAATTTAAGCTCTAACACTATTTACAACCTCGTCGAACTAAGTGAGAGTACAGTATGATGAATCGTCTTACTTACATTTGAAGTTAATATTCTGGTCTAATTTGTAGCCTTGTGTTAACCGATTCTTTTTCAAACGTAATTTTTATGATGTCGTTAAAATACCTGATGATTTCTATAATTTGATGAAACTTAACGTGTAATAAACTATGGCCCTATCCAATTTTAAAAAACAGATATTGTAATAGGAAAAATTTAATTTCAAGGTTACAGTCAAGCAAATAAAATTTCTTATTAAAATACTATTTATATGTATTTGTAGCAGTCTTTTAAAGCACCTCCCTTTTAACTTATTAATCGTGCATTTAAAAGAGTCCAAATTCAGTTTTAAATAAATAGAATCGAGGTAAAATCGCGTATTACTGAAAGAAGCAGATTTTTATAGGATAAGTGGGCAGCAGGGAACTTTCTTCTTATCGCTTTAATCGAAGTGAACGGTTCCGTAAAGTTGCCCACTGGGAATCAAATCTGCAGTCCCTGTGATGTTCTACTTTTCCTTCCAAGCTATTCATATTATATCTTCCGAATACAATTCTTTATTAAAGAATTATTGGGACAGTCCAAAATTAGGTTTTCTTTCTTTCTTCTTTATTTTTTGGTTAACAGGCTACATAGGGGTAACCCTGAAACAAGCAACTCCCCTTTAATAGTATAGGAAGGGAATTTAAAACGGGGGATGTGGAATACTACCAAATAATTAGCACATGTTACATACGGAATTTATGTACGAGAGATTTATTTCAACCAAAATTTAATTTTTAAATGACGTATAGATATTCTATATAGTAAAGGAAAAATAAATATTGTTTTGTTAAAAATAGCTTTGTGTGAATATTGAAATCTGAGCATCATTTACAACAGTTAAAGTTTTAAAAGAGGTATTGTCACCTCAGAAAAAATGGCATATTAATACGAATGGCCTATATTTTGTGCCAACAGAATACATGGGGGTCATTTATGTGTGCTCGTCTACTCTATGATAACTTAGGAAGGGAAAGAAAGGGATGGTCAAAGATAAACTGGAGGTCACGGCCTATGGTTTAACCAAGAAATTCTTTAAAGCTGCAATAAATAGGTCTGCCTTCCGATACTTCCCCAACTCCCATCCAATTATTAGAGTCAATATCGAAATGCGGAAGCAGCATTCCCGTCTCCATGCCTCGACCTGGCAGCTGGCTGACAGTTTCAATGGGAACAGAGAACAGCTATTTCCGAATGTAAAACAACCGCGACCCCATACTATACATCTCTCAAAATTGACCTAGGTGTCAGGGCTAATGAGAACATTCATTCAAAACTTAAAAAGAAAGGAACATACCCGTAGATAGCGTCCTCTGATTCTTCTGCAGGATCCCATTGGGAAATGTTGTCTCGGAGATACCAACGACGCAGGAGGAGATCTTTGTTCATAAAATAAAAATTTTCAACCAGTGGTTATTTCAACAAACATCTTCAACGTCAACTGTATCTTACAACCGTCAATAAATAGAACGAAAGTGTCGTACTTACACTAATTTTATTATTATTTATATAAAAACTTTTACCGAATTGAAATAATTTTATTTAAAAGTATGTCAACTAACGTCTTTTATTTCAGGAATTTTTTTGTGACTTCATTACGTAAATTTTCTAAACTTAACTTAAAGAAACTCGAAACTAATATTGAAAAATTATTAATAATCAAACATTTTGACAAAATGTCAGCTGAATTAAATAAAATCTTTCTGGTTTGTAATTGGTTGTTAATTTATTCAATTTAAACTATATTTATTTTTAGGAAATCAATATTTTCTCTGTACTCTTCTTATTACACCGTCCTTTATTCGATTTTTAGAACATTTTAACTTGACTGTAGGTATCAGAGAGTTGGTAGAAGACAGGGGTGGGAGCTGATCTTAGGTATCGTTAGTGTATGTTCTCCCTCCCCCCCTTTCCACCGGAGTGATCATTAGGGT
Organism: Eucriotettix oculatus; assembly: GCA_034510155.1. Taxonomy (NCBI): domain Eukaryota; kingdom Metazoa; phylum Arthropoda; class Insecta; order Orthoptera; family Tetrigidae; genus Eucriotettix; species Eucriotettix oculatus. The sequence goes on along the minus strand of CM067376.1, from coordinate 212,418,994 downwards.
TTTTAAGGTTCTCATGCTGAAAAACTTCTGTCGTTGTAGCCTTTCGCATCCATCCCCTTTCAAATTTCCTTCCTATGCTAGTAAAGGGGAGTTTCCGTTTATTGGACCACTTTCGGGTACCTAAAACCGTATGAAAAAGAGATGAAATGAAATAGTTATATTTATTATTGTTTCCATTATTCCTCGATTGAGGAAATAGGATACGTCATACATTTCAAATAACAAATAATTTTAAGACTAAATAAGGTACATAATTACAAATAAATAAAAAGCATATAGTCTAAAGTCACTAAAAACACTACATGCACACAAGAGATCACAAGCACACACTGAGAAAAACAAAACACGAAATGGAGTTTTGACTACTTCGCGCCGTGCGACTAGGAAATTGTCCTTCCGTAGTAGCTCCAGGCAATACAAGAAACAAACAAAGAACTGTACAGAAAGTTTAAACATATGTGGTGTCTTATTTTACAACGTAACATATTCAACACATTTGCAGGAACCTTGATTTTAAATATTGGAGGGACGATTAAGTAAATCCTGTACAGAGTAAAACGTGCCATTTAATAGAATAGGTTTACTCTGTTTCACGAAACATTTGTAGTTATTGTTTTTAACCTCTGGAGGAAGGCTGCTGTATAAAATTATCTCGGTATTGTGAATAGTTTTCTGGTAGAGAGCAAGGCGATGCTTGTCCAACCTTAGAGCTGAACGATTTCTGGTCGTGTATTCATGAAATTCGCCATTCGTTTGACATAATTAATGTTCCGCTTTACAAATTTAAGATTTCATAAATATATACGCCATAAATTGTTAATTTAAGTTCTAACTGTAATTAAGTTCATAAAGCGGTAAAGTGATGTTTATGTTTCAGAGTCTACCTGTAGTAAAATTTAGATATTGGTATATTGTCTATCACGCTACTTTCTTTGTGTACCGTGTTTTATTTATAGGGACTGAAATTGAAAAGTGTAATGTTTGAGTATGCATCTACTCATATCAATGTGGAATTAATGTTATGTATACACGTAAAATGTTTACTTTTTGTATTCCATGTAAGCTTAGATCTTAATAATATATTTTATTCTATTTAATATAGAACCGAAAATAAAAGCAATCGTGTTACTTGTACTCGTGTAACATAAAACGTTTTCTTGCCTTTTTAGAAACAAAAAATTTGGCTTCTTCTAAAGGTCAAGGTGACGCAGGGGATTCTGAACAAACTGCACTGACGTGGAGACGAGGGACAGAGACGGAAAACGACCTCAAGCAAAATGCAGAGAAGACGCTCATCACGCAGACCTGAATGGAAGGTAACTATCTAGCTCTAAGGGTGGATAATTTAGTGAACTCTCCGCAGTTAGCAGTTAAGGAAAAGTAGGTCATCTCAACATCAAGGGAAAGACACATCAAAAGAAGGTAATGGTAAGAAAAAAAATGGGTATCGTAATACTTTGAATCCTATTTTCCGCTTTTAGGCAAACGGTGATAATCTTCAAATGTCGCTGTGGCTGGCGGCAGGAATATAATGGTGCAGATTCAACCCTTCAGGAGACATGTAGCTTCCCGACTAAAGGAGAATATTTGAAAATTCCTGGGGCCTTTTCCAATCTTGAGCAGACAAATTAAACTAAAATCAATACGATGGAATGACGCTGAAGTGAAAATTTAGTACTTCATGGAAAAAAATTCAACGTTACGGGTTTACAACCAAATATATTTTGGATGATTAGGTGATACTACTTACACTCCATAATATCGGAACACCTGCTCCTTTAAAACTTTGCTTTCCCCTTAGATACTACGGGGATTGTTTTATTATTCTATGTAAAAATTATTAAACAAATAATTCAAACTGTTTTTGTGCTTCAGTATTAATGTAGTCAACGACGAGAATTTTCAATATTAGGATAATTACATAAACTGTAAAATTAAATTTAAATATACTAATTATTAATCCACAACATATTCTTCGAATAGTATAGTCTATTTATTTTATTAGAGCTGTTATTTTTTTTATTGTACCATAGTTTTATTCTACATATTTAGTGTTGGCAGCATTACATTTCCGTCTCTGGGAAGTTATGAAACAGTGAGATAAATAATATACTGTTGTACACTGTCCGTCAAGTAATATAAATTAAATATTTGATTACAAGATGTGGTCCTTGATTCGAAATAAGAACTACTAAAAACAAACGTTCAAGACGAAACTAAATACAATCAAATTAATTCAGTGTTTGAATTTATGTTTTGCAGCACTGGTATTACATGGCTGTCACAAGTAAAATCAAGCAATTAAATTTTACTTTAAACAATAAGTACGGAGACTGGTGTGGTGATTCATGACCCTTACAGTCGGGTAAAGCAAAAATAATTTAGTTTTGTTATTTACGTATACAGGACGGAAGACGACAATGGCTTGGTGGGGCCGAGTAGGCGGGAAAACGTCACCGTCTGCAACATTGTTGGCTGCGACATTGTTGATGCTGGACGAGATTAGATAACAGTTGTTGCAGAGAGGCTGCCGGAGAGAGACGCTAGGGAGAGACGAAGCAGTGGCAGAACAAGGCGACATGTATAAAATTTAGTTTCTGCACATTTAAGAAAGGAGATTCATTTGGTGGGAGTACAGAAAATAAAAAGACAACATTTGATCTGAAGGAGAGGCACTAGAGAATCTTAATATGAAGAAGACGTGACCCAGGAAAGGAACAACCAGCATATGAACAAAAACGAAGAACGACGTCATCAGGCGTTAACATCCGGTAACGGCAATTTACCTCGGTTTTTCCTCACAAGCCATTCTCGTCTGATTTGCGAATTTAATTTTCAACTATATCGTTCGTCACCCGCGTTCCCTGGAGCAGCAATTTAAGAAGCTGCGTAGAGTATTATTTTTGCTTTTACCGACTGAGCTAATGATTAAATTGATATCGTAAATTTATATGTTTTCCATTATAACTTAATTTGAGTTATATTTCTATTCAAATTAAATTCATTATAAATATTATTGTTTGTTTGATTGTACAACAATATTTTTGATGGTGTAAACAACGAACACCACACTGGATTTAGTTCACTGGTGGTGGTTTTATATGTTGTTGAGGTTGAAATCACTCGCAACAGTCGCATTGGTTTTTCGAAGACTTTCTGTTGGTATCAGTGAATTTATCTTGAAATCTATTATCCAGATGGAGCCTTTAAACCAATAATATTTACGTAGGTTCAGACAGAAAGAGAAAACTGCATAATGAACATCTCTGCTCGGTTCGTATTATTTTTGAGAGAATTATTTAAATGGTTTCCATAAAAATATGAATTGGTTGTGCAAATATTCCCACGTTGGGATTTAATATTCCCCGCAATGGACACGGTCTAATATTTTAAACATTTCAATAAAATATTAGGTAAATGGAAACATATTTATGTTAGTAGTAAAATGGAAGTATTTTTTCCCAAGAAGGTTGAGTACTGGTACGTGTAAGTGTAATAAGGAAGAGCAAGGTTGAGGAATTTATGATTTTCTTTTGTAATAATTAAAGTATAACGATTACCAAGGTCACTTAGCTAGTCTGCATACTGGCTAAATAATATTAAATACATTAAAATGGACAATAGTCAGTTGATATGAGTGGCCAAATAATTTTAAGCACATGACAGCGTCACAGTGTTGCCGCCAGAGGACGAAATAGCTATAAAATGGGAATGCAAGAGAAGCGAATCATATGTTGTAATATGCTATGTGATATGTACAATACACGTGATTTAACTGAGTTTGAAAGCGGAATAATCGTAGGCGTTCGAAGTATCGGATCCAATATCAGCAAAACGGCTGCAGCAAACTCGTCTCCTGTCATTCGGAAAGGCGTGAGCATAGTACCCAATGCCCGACCTACCTGATGCAGATTTCTAGGGTTTTCCCTGCATCTCTTTAGGTGAAACACCGGGTAGGATCCTTAAACCATAGCCCTGAGGCCCTAGTCAACACTTGGCTACCTTGCTCTACCTTCCGCATCTCCCCTTTTCACTTCCTTTCCTTTGCTATTAAAGGGAAGTTGCCTGTTTCAGGATCATCTTCATGTAGTCTGTTAACTCCCAAAAAATAACTTGTGAAGTGTACGAGAGCAGCAGTTACTAATGTTTACAGTGAGTGGACATCCTAGCGTAAAACCGGGTCTTAACGTTAGGTCTGTGGTCGTCAGCTGAAAGAAGGCCTGTCAGATTTGTCCAGTGCAAACAAAAGAAGAACAGTTTTAAATCGCGGAGAATGTTAATCAATGCCTAAGTGTGAACGACTGAACGAACTGTTTGTTCCCTTCACACTACACCGTATGGACTATGGAAGCCGACGACCTGTTCTAATACCTCTACTGTCTGCTTTGAACAAGAGCAGACTTCTTCAGTTCACTAAAAAGCACTAGGATTGGCCAGTAGATGACTGGAAAAGGATCATGTCATACTTCCAGCAGAACAATACAACTTGTCATAAAACCAAATCTTAATAAATTGGAAAGTGCAGTTCATCAGATATGGTCTCAAATTCCTACTACTACCTACCAAAATCTCATAGAATTCATGCCCAGAAAAATTCAAGCAATATTCAGAGCACAAGGTGGCTCAACGTCGTATAGAGGGGGTGATCATAATAATTTTGTCACTCATTGTATTAGTTTCTTTCTTTATATCATCAGTGTCCACCTGGAAAGCGGGAGGTCCGGGATTCGAGTCCCTAGTACGGTCGACATTTTCCATTCTTGTCTTTCTTCTAAATTATCTGTCAGCTATCAATGAGCTTCAATTGAAGCATTCCACTTCCTTTCACTTGAATTCCATGCACCTTGGATTAATTTACACAATGTCCGTTCCTCACTGTGTTCCTAGCATTAGGTTGTGAAGAGTGTGATTAGTAAATTATAGGTGAGCCCGGCTTAGGCTACAGGAATGGAATAATGTCGAATCGGTCACTGGTCTTTGACTTGGATTAGATCAGTGCTAGATTGCCCGCCCGAAATAGGGAGTCCCTGGTCCGGTCGACATTTTTTCCTTTCTTGTCTTTCTCCTAAATTAGATATAATTCAATTTACCTGATTTGTTTATTGAGAATCAATACGCTGAGCACGTACCACTCCTAATGTATCATGGAAGATGACAAGTCCGCAGTCGTCTTGGTGGGCCAAACCTCTCAATGGATTGCAGAGAAAAAAAGAAGAAAGATTTGTTTATTGAAACATTTAACTTTCATTCTCTTGTGCTCAAGTGAATCTTCTTCCTGCCTTTCATTCACTGAATACTAGAGTATGTTAAATAATCTTAAAATATTATTTCCGACTGTACACAATTTCCAATATGGTTTTGACAATGTTGTAGAGACGATTCTACGTTTGAGAGCAGAATGAAGCAGTCCCTTGGGGCGACCATTTTTTAAATTGCTTTGCTCTGGCATCAGAGTATTTGCTCTATGCTTCTCTCCGGTTAAAATATACTCATAGAAATAAAATTAATTTTTTGTGTGGTATGTATTCACATGTTTATTTTTATTTAAGATTTACATTTAAATATTTAAGAAAAAAAACATTCAATTTAAATTTACAATAATTTAATAAGCAAATTTTCTCAGCTTGTTTATATTATTATGACATAAGTGTGGAAGCAGAATAAATTGTTTAATCATAATGTATGAATTAAAACTTCAAACATTTTCCTAAAAACGGACCTTATTGAATTAATTAATATTTAAAATTATAATAAATCATTTATTGTTTTTCTACATACCGTATGATTAAAAATAAACATTGAAAATTTCAGTGATTTATAACGGTTACCGAGAAACTGCTACTTAAACTCAGTGTTTTAACATTAGCTATATAGGGCTTTCTAACTTCCTTAAAGCACGCAAACTTGCCATCCTCTCAGTTCAGTAGATACGTGTGCAAACAGTCTAAAGCCCGACTTCTTAGTCCGCTGCTCCAAAAGCCATTAATCCTTCACAACCAGTGAAAAACACATATCCCGTGCCGTATTGTTTAGTCTCAAACAATGCAATACTATTTAGTGAGGTTATTTATTGACAATTATTTTTAATATGTTTTTCTTTAAAGGTATGGTCCCACTCGCATGCAGGCTATAAGTAACTAATTTCTTCCCCGAAAAAATGCAGAGTAGTTTCTTACTTTTTACGTTCTATTTTATCATCCATTTTATCATCTTCAATAACTGATTTACATATTAAGCATGGTATTTTCATCGTCATACTTTTCGCAAAATAGGCAGTATAATTCTTAAAAAATGACTTTACAAGCTACATTTTGAAGCATATTTAAAATTAATAAACAGTTATAAAATTTTTATTGAATTAATGTATGTGCACATTTTTAACCAGAATATTCATTCAAAATAAATGTCCATAAATAAATTGGAAAATTTCCTTCATTTAGGCCAAATACTTCAATAAATAAAAGATTAATGCCATTAAAACTCTTAAAATTCGTTTGTAACACAGAAAAGCGTTTAAATTATTTTTATCAATATTATGTACTTGTACATTTTAATCTATTTCGTTTAGATAACATTGTATTAGAAAAGTGTCTGAAAAATAAATAGGTAAGAACATAGGTAATAAAGTGCCCCAGTATCTCTATAAGGTGGTGTATTTACAGAGACGAGGCAATATTTCGTGTGTACACATTTTTTCAGCGCTTGCTGCCTGGCACAGAGGGCAGATGGAAACAAAGGCTTTGCATCTGAATAATGGCTGTAGCGTGAGAAACATCGAACGGCCAGTGCTTCGTTCTCTGCCAATAACGCCATCTCGAAGAAATGACGACGAAAAATTCACCCTCCCTTAGCATAATATAATTATTCCCACTGCTAATGTAGCCACTAGTAACAGTCACACGAAAAATTACTCTCACAGCTAATAATGTTAATGTGAGTTTGCTTAGCTGCCCTCGTCTGCAGAGCACTTAGGATTCCGGGATTTTCGGGATAGACATTAAAAATGTACACGAAGTGTATAATTTATGTAAAGTAAGGATTAACGACAAGTATAACAGACAATTACGATAAAAAATTTATACAATTATTTTCTAAATTTATAGACGCTACGGCCAACATTTGAGGCAGTCTGAAGTAATATGAATAAAAGTAGTGCAAAACAAAGAATAACCCAAAGTTTTGACTAACAAAGATTACTAACAACCATAATAGATAGAATTTAATGTAAATCTATCTTGTTTTCTACTAAAAAAATTTATTCGACATTTCAGAAATTAGCCACTTCTTAAAATTTATTTCGCAATCAAAATCAAACGAGTGATTAAGTTCTATCCAAAGATTTATAATACGTAAATATTTATAAGAAGGGAAAATTAAATCTGGTTTTTGTTCCTCAGTTGACATAAATCCTTTAGTCAGACCATTATGATAATAACAATTATTGCAAGAAATTTTATAAACTACATTATAACAATCAAAAGTATTAAGAATATCTTTATGTTTTTAACAATATATGATAAAGAAAATTACAGAGATATTGAATTTCTTGAATAAAAATTTTAATTTACTAGATTGACGCCTGTGAAATATTTTTTTATCTTAATAACTAGAATTATATTAAATTTTAATAACAGGATTTTTGGCACCTGGGATTAATTAATATTATTCAGTTTTGATTTTAAATAACAACAATATTTTCTAAAATATAATCTTTATAATTAACCTTAATATTGAAAGAAAAAAGTAACAGACAATTAAATTAATGGCGGTAGAGAAAAAGAAATAACATCTCAATGAGGGCGTGATGGTTAATGAGGGCAAACCAAGGTAATGGAGTGTAGTTTGGGAAACAGTGGAATAAAAAGGGGTGTTAGATTGGGAAGGGATATTTTGACGGAAGTTAAGGAATGCTGCTACTTGGGAAGCTTAATAACTAGGGATGGTAGAAGTATAGTAGACATAAAGAGTAGGATAGCACAGGCAATGAAGGCCTTTACGAAAAAGAGGAATTTACTTACGGGTAATATAAGTGTGAATATTAAGAAATCTTTGCTCAAAATGTTCGTAAGGTGCGTGGCGTTATATGGGTGCGAAATGTAGACGATAGGAGTTGGGGAAAGGAAAAGAATAGAATTCTTTGAAATATGGTGCTATAGGCGAATGCTGAAAATCAGATGAGTCGATAGAACCACAAACGAGGAGGTTATAAACAGAATAGGGGAAAAGTGAACAATATGGAGGACGTTGACTAAGAGAAGGGATAGATTAATAGGCCACGTTTTAAGATAGTATACATAAAATTAGCATTAGAGGGAAGTGTCTGGGGTAAGAACAGAAGGAGGTCAAGGATGGAAAATGCTAAACAGCGTATCGAATGAGCTGGCCCACCTGAAGGAAACCTTCCTGCTGAACGGTTACCCCAGTCAGCAAATTTCCAAGGCCAATAAACCCGGTGGAATCCAAAGGAGGAAAACTACAGAGCCCGATGCCATCAGCACGGCATTCCTGCCATATGCAGGACAAACAACGTTAAAAATAGGAAGGATATTAAGAAGGCATAATATAATATAAAGACCGTGTTGAAGCCACAGATAAAACTGAAGAATATGCTCATGTCGGTAAAGGACGGAATTGGCTTAAGAACGGGCGGAGTTTACGAGATACCTTGCCAATGTGGATTGAAATATATCGGTGAAACCATCCGTACGATAGACCAACGGTGTGCGGAGCACGAGAGGTGCATTCGGTTGAAGCAATTCACGAAGTCCGCTGTGGCCGAACACGCGTTATTAACCGGACACAAAATTGATTTTGAAAATACCAAAATCTTGGACCGTACCAAGGGATGGTGGAACTCTATAATAACAGAAGCAATCGAGATCAGGACTACGGACAATTTACTGATCCGCGACAGCGGTTTCCAGCTAAGCAAAGCGTGGGATCCGCTTTTTAAAACCATCAAAAACCCTAAAAACCGGACCTGACGACAAACATGACTACGGACAAATGAGAGAACGGACTAATGAGGACCGAGCACAGCTCACAGGAGAGGGGAGTGCGTGGCCATGTATAAGTACGGGTGTCACTGTCTCGGCACCACAGTCTACCTGATGACGATGGCGGAGCTTGCCGTCGAAACGTTGAAACCCGAGAATTATATTTGAATGTTCATATAATGGTTGGAGAAAAATTTCTGCGGAATTAACTCATCTTGAAGAGCAAGCCAAACTGAAGAAAGCCGTACATAGTCAAACTGAAGAATGCCGTACAAAATGATACTGAAGAATGATTTCTTGCTGTAGCTACAGCCCACGGGTAACCTATTTTCATCCTTTTCTCATCTCCAATACTGGCAGGTTGCGAGATCTATCAACGAATCATATTGGGACCTGCCCTTCCTAACTCCGGGGGTTACTCGCCATGGTGTCTTCCGGATTTATCTCCTCCCTGCTCAGCTACTACGTCACAGGAATTTTTCTTGTGTGTCTTTATAAAATGTCTGCATTGCTACTAAATTTAAAGAAATTTGGGATAGGGATGGGTAATACACATTTTCATAACTTTTATTCATATAATGGTATTAAAAGTCTTATAAATTCATGTTCTTTGTCTCGATTATATTGACCTCTTTACTATTTTTAAAGTATCTTGATTTATTCACATATTTACACTATGTCTGGTTTCACAGGCGTACTTGTCCTTTCGCTTTCGTGGGACTCGTTATTTATTAAATTTTTATGCGCACAAACGTTTATTGTCTTTTCTTTGATCGTCTATCCCTCTGCGACATTGTCCACTTGATTGCTACCCTCATTAAAAGGTACTAAGTTGTGCGAATTGAATACCTATATCGGCATCAGAGGAACGCAAATACATAACTAGCACAGGGTCTCCGACCTTGAAAGCATGTTCCCTTACCTTCTTTTATGCGGTACACCTGGCAGAATTTTTTTTACCGTTAGGTCATTGATTTGAAAATTGTCAACGCCTGGTGGGTACTGAATGATGTTTTCCAGCAGTAGCTTCCTACGTTTCTCCTGCTGTAAGCCCAATAGCCGCGCTAAAATTTATGTTTAGAATTCCAACTGGAAAACGGAACAGGGAACTCGGAGATCAAATCTATAATTTTCGAAAGCGGTTGATGAGTTTTAAAATGAAAATATGGAATTGTGTGCTAAAAGGAGAAAATAAAAACAGGATATACTATACAGACCTGATAGATACGGCGTGGAATTACAGGAAGTACGTCAAAAGTATGACTTGGAATTAAAAGGAATGAAGAAAGATACGAAGCTACGAAAAGAAGTAAAACATTTAAAAAAGAATTGGAAACGAAAATAGTGGAAGCCGTAGGACATGTTAAGGAGGAAGAACAGAGCGTTAGCGAGAATAAAAATTAATTCAACGCAGATATAACTGTAAGAACGGGAATCTTGCACGAGAAAAAAGTTCAGTTTAGACGGGAAATTACATGACTAGTGAAAAACTTGGTAGATAATGTTCTGAAACAAAGTACTATTGATCTGAGGATCGATATTCATGCGAAGTATTGTGAATTAAATAGTCAAATCGACAAAGTTAGAAAGAAAATATAGAAATAATGCAAGAAAGGCAGAAGGGGGTGAGCTGTGGTTCAGGTGTTGGTGTAGAAATAATTTTACCAACTTATACTGAGACGAGTGGTCAGAATCAGAGGCATGTTTAGGTGAAACGTGTGCACAGGCCATATAGTACTCATCCATGCTTGGACGAAGAAATAGTACAGCTCTAAAGAGATAATGACACTATTTTTCGATAAATACTGGGACGACGCCAAGCAAGTGGACACGATCAAAAATATATAAGAAGGCCAATATCGTGGCTGAATTCCGGGCTAACTATGAAATAATAGTTCGTACCGATAGTTGCTCAAAATAAACATTTGGACAAGCCGTTTAACGAAGTATCTCTAATTCGAATATTAAGCTCACATTTTTTTATGATATTTATGTACTCCTCAGATAAAAGAAATTCAACCCCGTCCCTCAGTTCACGCGAACGCATTGAGCGAATGAGAAATGCAAGACTTGTTGTGAATTACAATTCATTTAGAAATAATTTTGCATTGCGATCAACTGAACAAAGCCATAGGTTCCTGGAGTCCAAAGATAACCAAGACTACCAGAATTCTCACAACGATCCATCCAAGCAATTTTACAGAACACCACATAAACTAAACCCGATCCAGAAACGAATTTTCGCCCTCGCGCAGAAGACAGGACTGAAGCATTCGAAGTAGAAATACTCAGCCAGTCACAGTTACCACCAACAGTCCATTCAGGAGAAATGAATCTTTGTTCACAAACCTCTAAATCCGAAATTCGTGCCCGGAGTGTCATACAGCTGTGGGCGAATATGTTCTCATATTTGAAACTTTTGTAAACAAGAAGATATTTTTGAAGAAGATTGTAATATCGCTGGACAAAGGCATAACAGAAAACAACATTTGATTCAAGTGAGATTAGGAACGGCAAGTGAACAAGAATTGGATATAATAGTTGACAGGGGAGCGCCGCAAAATGCTGTAGATAACGATACATATGAGGCACTAAAATGTAGTGGAGGCATTGTTGCGGAATTGCCAATAACACATCTCAGAGTTTATGGAGCTATCGGAAGAAGGTCAGAGAGGATTCAGAGGCAAGTGCTGATAAAATTCAAAGTGGGTGCCGGTTTCGGTGGTATTAAATGTTTAGTAATTAAAAGTTTGTTCGTAAAATTCGTGGTTGGAATCAAATTTTTAAGAGAATCCAAGGCAAGCATCGATTTAATAAACTACGCGATACATGGAGCCGTTGATTATATTGAAGATGGGCGAATTTTTCGCCTAATATGGAATTTAGTCGATACCATGGAACGAAAAAGTGGTATTAATAATTTTCGGATAGAATACACGGACGAAGATAGTGAGTAGGAAATGGATGAAGATGTTAATATTGAGAAACAAAACAATTGGGATTGGTATGAATTGGAAAAAATGGCCAATGAAATCGATTGTATGGACCATGATAAAAATGCCATTTTTGAGATAATAATGAAAAAAATCGTCATTTAATAGCGGCCTCAAGTTTATGACACTGCAGATGGGAGCGTGAGAAGACAAAGTTCGGGACATAAAATTCGAGATTGGCGATCTAGTACTTTTGCGAGCATTAAGGACTTCTGATGCAGAAGCTAAGCGACGTGCAATAATTATGAAAATTTACTTTAGTCCCTTTATAATTACAAAAGTTCATAGTATAAACGTGTACGGTACTAAGAATTTAGATGGGGACCTAAAACTTTGTTTTAAACACATCTCACCTGTCACTATATTTCGCCAGAGAGAAAAAAAGTGTGCTCCAAAGTTACCAAAGAAGACAATCAACAGTGCAAGTACAGTGAAATAAGAAAACAAATATTGCCAACATAATCAACAAAGTCTCATGCATTAATATTTTCAGACACTTTAACAATACCATCCTCGATATGCATTGATTTTTATTAATATTTTATTGCGTTATAGTGTAATAATATGCGATGGCTCATAATAACGTTTATTTTTTTATTATTTTAATAATGATTAACAATACTGTGGTACGCGATTGTTGCGTATCATTAAAATTAAGTGTTTTCTTATTATTAGTCTTATATTTTGTGTACATATGTAACAAGTTAGACGTAAGCTAGTCGATGTTGGGACTATGAATGAACAGAATTGGTTTAAATGACGAATTACAGTCATCTTATCGGCGAGAAAACGGAAACATTTAAGTTCGGAAAAATCAGATTGGACGAAGTGGCTTGAAGAAATGGTGGTGACAGATCGAAATCACAGCGAATCCAATTTCTCAACCCGGATAAAAAAGGAATGTGACCCTGACGTCTAGACCTTCAGCCCGTTTATAATGTTACCAACGAAACAAAGGAAGAATTTTGTCCGTAGAAGCCGGAAACTGGGGATTTCAAAAGAAGAATTAGGGTCAATTTGTTGTGCCTCTGCACACAGAAAGGCGAAAAAAAATTGACGCAAAAATATGAAGGACACACACCGAAACAAATATATTGCAAGCCTACACCTTTGCATAAGAAGGGTGTAGAAATCGTAGAAATAGTTGGTTCGTGCACTTGGAGAAAAGGAGCGGTTAGTCAAAATTTTTAGAAGGCAGTCAGTTGAAATTTTTAGAGAACAACTAAGAAAAATCAATCAGTTACTTGATACAAATTCAGCTAAACGTAGTACCATTCGTCCGGCCAAAACTTCAGGGAGGATCATCTATCAGAAGCTATAAACGCCACGTGTTAGTCGACGAGTATCCCTGGATGACGAACTGAACCTCCGAAGTTTGGCATAATCTTCAATTAGCAGCCAGTAGTGACGCCCTGGACCATCGCCGGCGTCTTGGTGAAGTAGCGACCTTATTTGTTTCTCGCCTCTGGTCTCGTCTATTTAAAGTGTTCTCGCCTTCCCCCTATATTTTTGCAATTTTACCCATTGATCAATAGCATTTCCCTGACAATAAAGATTCCTGACTGAGTAGGCGAGGGTCAACTTAAATTCAAATCAAATTAGATTCCTTTTGTTAAATTTAGATTATTAATTATTATTTCCACCCTTTCTTAAGGTAATTTTTTATCCGTTGTACAATCTATCGTAATCACACTCCCCGTCATAAGTAAATTCGTAATTTCCCCACCGACCTAATATAATTATATAAACCAAGGGTACCACAATACCATACATAATTATGTTCTAATTGATGCTTTAATTTTATTAAATATACCACTATTTTGTAAATATATGTGAAGGTTCACATTAACAAACAATATATTAATATAATAGTTATAAATGTATGTACGTTTAATTAAGGACAAAAACAGACAAAAAAATAATGAAACAAAATATAATTTAAAAGCAACTACATGTCTCGGTCCGGATGTGGACCCTCTTCAGGTTGCGCTGAATTACACTATTCCCAATGAAGTTATATAATTAGTTTCTCTTAGTCCTAAATTTTCTATACCCACTAAAAAATTCAACACGCAACAAAAATTTAATCTAATCAAAAGCCTAGAATCCAACACAACAAAATTACCTTCTCTCGATCTTGAAAAGTTAAGACAAAAGTTCACAAGCATTAATTATTACTTCACAAAAAGACAACGTGAAAACACTGATTTCAAATTAAAACACAGGTTAATACACAATAATTTATCTAAAACTTAAAAAAAAATCAATGAAAACAATGACATTTTATTTACAACAGCTGACAAATGTTCCATCACTGTACCCGTTAATCCGCAAGACTATGTTTCCAAAGTAAATGATATTTTAAAAGATACCTCTGTGTATCAACCATTTCAGAAAGATGTAATCAACACAACCATTGATAAATTGATGAATTGAGATAATAAGCATATCCCGCACGTCCGCGTCTTCCGCAGAATCTCTAATTAATTTCTCACATAACGCACGCTGTTCCCTCGTGTTACTCGTTCTCAGGACAGCTGTTAAGATTTTCTTATCTCGGAATTTTCGTTCGCCCACAGAATTTTCGGCACTTCGGCTTATAAAATCTGCTGCTTGATTTTTACTGCTCTTTCCATTTGCGATATTTATGTTGTACGTTTCGAGCGCTAGGGCCCAACCGTTTGTTCTCTGGTGGTCAATAGAGAAACTTTATTCCTAATAATTTATATGCGGAATTTTTGTGTAATACTTAATAGCCCTAATTCAAGCGGATAAACTTATCACTTATCGTCTACATTGTTAAGCATAGGTACGATACCCATCACACTCGCGTCCATCATTATGTAAAATTCACCGCTGTCGATTAGGCAAACAAGGGCCTTTCAAATAAATATTGAATCTCGTTAATACCTCTCACACAGCTTGTTTTATTCCATTTCAACATCGACCCGCCCTTATTGAAAAAGCCTATGCATACAATAACTCAATCCGTAACGATTACCATTTTCCTACTGTTCTTCTATCTTGAGTGATTTTAATTTATATTAATGCACTAAAATTTAAGTTAGTGATTCACTCTCAAACCTATCCGACTAATCATATTTCAAAAATCTTAAAAGTATATTTTAATTATTACCATCGGCACTTCCTGTTATATGTTTACATTGTTTTCTTCAGTCAATAATATATTTCTTGAATAAATCAATAAATCGTTTTTGAATGACTTGGTTACTCAAAATAAACTTGGGAAATGTAATTTAAACATGTATAAATTCCTCTCGGGTTTCCAACGAGAAGATGGTAGAGGAAGCTATTGAAACGTCACTAATAATATATTTGACCCGGTTGGAAACCCGAGAGGAATTTATACATGCCGTTCACCGGGAAAGACCTCGTACTTTAATGATATAGTCTTTTTTTTAAGGCGAAGAGTGGGTAATGTGGAAAAATATCTGAACAGCTGCGAATCCGGGGGAGACCCTCGAATATGTTTTTTTTAAACGAAAAGTGGATAATTGTTTGTTAACGTTTTAAGATTATTATAAATATGGGCTACGTTATCTGAACAACTGTGAATCCCGAGAAGGGGACCCACGAATATTTTTTTAACGAAAAGTGGGTAATTGTCTGTTAACGTTTTAAGATTATTATAAATATGGCTACGTTATTGAAATTCTCCGTGACCATAGCATTGTCTCGGTAACTAATTTATCTCTACATAGTCTCGTCTTATATGAAAGTTCTTAACATAATATCATTTTCTCATCCGCTGCTAAATGCCTATAAATCTGATTCCCTAATCCAATACGTAATTAAGACTACGACTATATGAGTTCTCGGAGACTCCTGTTCGCATCATTGTCTTTAACTTTGTATAGAATGTAATTTGATTTTTTTTTTGCAAAATAATTGTCATTGTCGTGCCGCAATGTACGTTCATTAAATATTTTTTCGGTTTAATTAT
Organism: Eucriotettix oculatus; assembly: GCA_034510155.1. Classification (NCBI taxonomy): domain Eukaryota; kingdom Metazoa; phylum Arthropoda; class Insecta; order Orthoptera; family Tetrigidae; genus Eucriotettix; species Eucriotettix oculatus. The sequence continues at coordinate 212,403,041 of CM067376.1, read as the reverse complement.
TCTGTTTTCTTTTCATGGAGAAGTTACTGTCTTCTATATCTTTCAGGTTCATAATGACAATCTTTATAATTTTACGAACAACAAAGTCCTCGAAAAAAGTTTTAGCACTTGTCTCCGTGTGTGCCCTTTCAAATAAAAAACTAATTCCGTTAATACCTCACGCACCGCATGAATTATTACATTTCAAAATCGACCCTTATTGAAACCCCCAATACTAAAGGAAATTTACATTAAAAAAATTATTCACCTCTTAAGATAAGGGAATAATCAAAACTCCCTTATTGTCCCGGGAGAGTTGTAACTTCCTTAAGATGTATTGGGTCCACCTTAAGGCAAAGAATTACAGCACCGGGATTCTTTCATATTCTCTTAAAGTACTTTGCTTATTTAATGAATCGGTTGAGGTACCGTCAGTCATCATTCCCGTTAATTTTAAACTAATCGAAACAGATATGGTATGTACTCATCATGGTGTTAATAATAAAAATATTGGCGGTCTCAATGCCAGTTAAATCTCGTGTTGACCACAAAATAGGGCATAACAAGTATTCGACATAAAAAAATAGAACAGAATTTGTACTATACAGTAACAAAATTATAATAAACTTGAATGGTTGTTCTTAAAAGCATCAATAATGTTTTTTTTTCGTTTTCGAGTCTTTAAAAACAACCTTTCAAGCTTTCTGATAGTTAATTTAATAAAGATTTTCTTACCATTAAAGTTTCGAAAAGAAAAATTTATATTATGATTAACTTTTGCAGTAACTTAAAACGCTCTAACGATTCTTACATTCATATATATTCCTTTAATATTTACACATACGTCAAGGACGAAACGAAAGAAACGCATCATCAGTATTTAAAGGTGTGGAAACATTCTTGATTGATAGACAATTAAAAACACATGACACGTTCACTTTACAAATTAGCAAATCAACTTCTTTTAAATGTTTTTATTTGTCGTGGAAATGTTATCTACGGTGATTTTGTTAATTATAACAGTAATTTTTGAGAATTGAGACGCTTGTACGATGATGCGTGATCTCAGTCGGAGGTGACGTGAAGTATGACGATATCCGTTATTATTATTTCTTCCCAATAACCGTTATTTAGTATTACTAACCAAGTTAATTGGTCTCAGATTTTATTAAAGTAAAAATTGACCTTTACATAATTAATTATCAGAACCTATTGACAAAATCAGAACGTTTCTCATTTTTATATTAGGTGATATTGTTAAATATAGCATACATTGGATGAAAGTAATAGATCCAAAGGATGAAATAATTATTTTATAGGGTATTATTCTCAGTATTGCCAAAGTAGTCAATTCGTCTCAGATTGAAATTTCGTAAGAACCCTTCATACATTATTCATTGATCAAACTTCATGAACAAAGAAAGTACTTCTATGCTTATTTCATGTTATGTGATATTCTTTAAAATAGCATTCCTGGGATGAGAATAACATACAAAGAGAAAGAAAGTACGATTTTAATGGATATGGTCTTTAAATTCATTAGTATTATGAAAGAGAATAGAAAAAGTTCTTACACGGCGAAATTTTCATTTGCGTGTATTAAATTGTCTGTTGAGGGATCGTTTATATTCCATTCAATTTTATTATTGAGCTTCAATAATATTCTTATAACCTAAAGATCGTTTTGTATTTGTAAATCTTCATATAACGAACGTATGAAACAAAATCATATACAACGTTATTCCCTTATCATTTCCAATATAATCCTACGTGGAATTTAAGGGTTGTATCTACCTTAGCGTTGAAGTGTAAATGAGTAAATTAATTTTGCGGAAACACAGGCGACATGGATTGAGCTGGTCGACGTGAATCCGTACATGGTACATAAACAACACTGTGAGCCGGTGTCTATTTGCTAAGCCCACTGCTGGACTGCATGTACTTTGGGCGCAAAGGACGTGCTTAATATCCAAACCTGTGATGAATAGACCGATTCAAAGCGGGTCTCATTAACTGTTATTATATGAACATATATGAACTCACAAAATACTAAACAGTTTTTCCGAAGTGTTTTTGTTGTTGTGGTATTCAGTCCTAAGACTGATCTGATGCTAACCTATCTTGCGCAATATTTTTTTTCGTATTACTACCACATCCTTCATAATCTGCTTAGCGTTTTCAATCCTTCTCTTCCCTCTTGTTCTTACCCCAAACGCTTCCCTCTAATGCTAATTTTACTAGATCCTCATTTCTCAAAACGTGGCTTATTAATCTATCCCTTCTCTTGGTCAAAGTTCGCTATTCCCGTATTCTGCTTAGATCTTCCTCATTAGTAATTCTATATTATCGGCAAAGCGTAGGGTTTTTATTTATTCTCCTTGCAGTATGATTCCTTTTCCATTTCCGTTTTAACTTTCTTCATCGCCTGTTCTATATCTAAGTTAAAGAGCATGGGCTACAGACTGCATCCTTGCCTCAGTCCTTTCTTGATTTCTCCTTCCTTTCTTGCCTTTCTTGCTGACTGTCTTCTTTAGAGGTTTTGGATACTTTATTCTCGTCCTCTTCAAAAATCTTAATAGTGTGTTCTCGTTCACATTATCAAAGGAGTATTCTATATCTATAAATTCCATGAACGTAGGTCTGTTTTTCCTTATCCTGTCTTCTAAAATTAGATGAAAAGGGATGTGGTAGTTATACAGAAATTTTTAAAAAATGCGCAAGATAGGTTACCATGGAGGGTTACATCAGGTAAGTCTTAGGACTGAATACCACAAGAACAATATGTATGTGAGTGGCCATTTTTTAAATAAACATGTCAAAATAAAGATTAAATAAAAGAAGGTACCCTGACAACAATATATCAGTTAAAGATTAATAGCAGTTAAGTGAGTTTCATTGGTTTACCTTATATTGCAATCAAACAATGTAAATTAACTGATTTGTAGAGTTGTCTTTAAATCAATAAACAATTTAAATTTAGTAAAAAATATTAAAGATAAAATAACATTCTGGAAAAAAATCTTATTTACAGAATTATTTGATTATGTTATATTGCAGAAAAACGAAAATATCAGTAAAAAAACATAAAAGAAAATACGAACAATGTCAAATTTGATATTCAAAACTGCACAGTTGTCACCAAACAAGACACAATATTATTCACACTATGTAATGATTCCTTTTCTGTTTAAAAATGTAAGTCTGTTATTTAATTCTATTTTTTAATTTAATTTTATAGTTTATGTAACAAAATATTATACATCTTTGTTAATATTGCATCTTAAACATTTGTTTGCCTAGTCTCTGAAGCCCACAAAGGTGAGCGAAACGTTGTAGTTGTAATTATATTAACTAAAAGTAAGTAAATGTTTTGCTGACAAATTTGGCTTTTTTTCAATTATTACGACACGTTATTCGTATATTTGAATTATTGTATACACTGACTCACAATTATAAGTAATAAATAATCCTAAAGGAGAATGTAATAGTCCAACCGAATAATGCAACTAAGAATAAGAATTAATATGACACGTTATCCGCACATTTTAAATTGTTCTATTTATTCATTAAATAACTTTAAAAATGAAATAAAAGAACTTCGCGAAGAATAATCATACATATTAAATGTAGAACTACGCTTCTGTAATTACAGTAAGTAATAACCCCTCTACTCTGTCCTGGACGACGGGGAATCTGAATGCTCATCTAATTATTAAACGGAGTGGCATTAATTGACCTATCAAATTTCTGTACTGTCAAATTTGAACCAGAATGAGGAGCGGCCATTTACAGAGAAATATGTACCCCGTATGTCTATAAAAATGATACCATAAGTAAAAAATCTAAAAAGGCATTCATAGTATCGTGATATTCCAATTATTTCCATCCTCCACTTACTTTGCCCCCCAGATATTACACTTAAGATTGCACCCACAGATATGGTTTTTGTCAGGCTTAGTTAATAGCAAAGTTTTCTTAAACTCTTTGAGACGAATCACTTTTTATTTGTATTTTCCCTCAAGGTTAATAATCTTAAAAGCCCTCAATCTGTCAACCATCATGTTGTGGTACGGTATTCAGTCCTAATACTGGCCTGATGCAACCCTCCATGATAACCTATCTTGCGCAAGAATTTTCATTTCCACATAACTACCACATCCTACAACCTCCCTAATCTACTTAGCGTATTCCATACTTGACCTCCCTCTTCTGTTCTTACCTCACAAATTTCCCTCTAATGCTAATTTTATAAGACCGTCATGCTTCAAAACGTGGCCTATTAATCTATCCCTTTTCTCGGTCAACGTTCTTCATATTGTTCGCTCTTCCCCTATTCTGTTTAGAACTTCCTCGTTATTGATTTTATCCACCCATATGATATTCAGCATTCTGTTATAGTACCGCATTTCAAATGCTTCTATTCTTTACCTTTCTGCAACTCCTAATGTCCATGTTTCGCACACATTAAAGCCACGCTCCATACGAACATTTTTAGCAACGATTTCCTAATATTCACATTTATATTACCCCTAAGTAATTTCCTCTTTTTCCCGAAAGGCTTACTTGCCCCTGCTATCCTACTCCACTGTTTCCAACACTGCACTCCATTACCTTGCTTATCCCTCTATTAATCCTCATATTAAACTTTTTCTCCAGGACTACGTTCATGCTATTTATTATGGTTTCCATGTCATCTTCTGACTCTTTTAATACTATAATCGTCGACAAAACGCAGGATTTTTATTTAATCTCCTTGCGGTGAGATTCCTTTTCCAAATTCCGTTTTAACTTTCTTCATCGCCTGTTGTATATATAAGTTAAACAGCATCTTTGTCTGACTCCTTTCTTGATTTCTGCTTTCTTTTCTTCATCTTCAATTTTAATTACTTCTGACTGCCTTCTGTAGAGGTTATGTACAATCTTTCTTCTCTGACAAAACGACAAAATTATAGCAGAGTCTAAGACTACTCTTCACGTCCTGCAGTTTTCTTGGCCGGGGAAAGTTTGTTATCGACCTGACTTTCTCTGGATCGGGACGTACGCCTTCTCACGAGACTAGATGACCGAGGATCTTTATTTTCTTGGCACCTAATAGACATTTCTTTGGGTTTAGTCTCAGCACTGCTGTATTCAGACAGTCGAGGACAGTTCGCAGTCGTTGCAGATAGTCGCTGAACGTTTCTGAGAAAACTATGATGTCGTCCAAATAGCAGAGGCACATATTCCATTTCAAGTGGCGCAGCAAGTTGTCCATCATTCGTTCGAAAGTTTCCCATGCATTACACAACCCAAACGGTATAACTTTGAATTCGTAGAGTTCGTTTGGTGTAATGTATCTCGATCCGCTTCGTCCATTTCTATCTGCCAGTAACCTGAGTGCATGTCCATGATGGACTTCCTTTAGACAATCCAGTGTATCGCCGATTCTTGGTAGTAAATAGACGTCCTTTTTCGTGATATTATTGTCTCCTATAATATACGTAGAATCACCAGGTTCCATCTTTCTTTGTGACAAGTACGACGGGTGATGACCACGGACTATGATGGCTGGAAAATTCTTCTACCTAACATCTTATCCACTTATTCTTGAATAATGCGTCTTTATGCTGGTGATATTCGGTACGCCGTCTGATAGATTGGTGAATGGCTTCCTGTGTTAATTTTTACACAGTGGTTGATTTGTTCCTAATTACTGCGTTGAAGCACGTAGAATATTTCTAAAGTTATTCAAGTAATTTCGTCTGCTGATCCATGGTTAGCTCCGGCACCAGTAGCTTATGAAACTCGAATCCGTTGTTACTCGTCTCTGTTGGAAGTCTGCGGTTGGGTGGATTTTTTTCCATTATAGTCACATGTTCTTGTGTTATTTTTTCAGCTCTTACTAAGTATGTATTTTTCGGACGTAACTGAGACTCATTCTGACCATCAACTGCCCATAATTCTCCAGTGCCATTCTTGAACGAGAACAATGAGTGAGGACAATTTTTTCTTTGTTTTAATTATAAGATCTAAGTATTATAAGATCTAGTAGTATCATTCAAAAATACTAATAAGACCAATAGTTACTCGTTACGATCGTTCAAGTAGTTTCTATACAGTAATTTGATTCATTTCTCTGAACAAGAATTTACGAAAAATCTCTTTATTTCAGTCCCAGTCATAGTGAATATTTTTTTACAAACCATGGGAGAGTTCAATCATATTTCACTTAAACGCGAAGGGAGTTTTCTCTCGGAGGCGTTTCTCCCCACATTGACTGCGAGACTCACTTTTGGGAATTCCTCATACTCTGTGGATTTTTCAAGGTTCTCACTAACGACGTAAATTTATGTATTTTAGGAAGCGTATGCACTCTGGTTGAAGACTCTGGTCAAAGTTGTCCCCTGACCCGATTGGATCAGTAGGCCAACTGCCTCCTAAAACTGTAGGAGACACGGAGAAGGGAATGCTGCGACCCCACAGTAAACCTGTCTCTCATCATTTGGAATAGCGTGATAATAGTATCCAATAGCCAGACCTACCTGATGCAATTTTTCTAGGGTTTTCCCTACATCTTTTTTAAGTGAAATACTATAAGATTCTTAAACTAAAGCCCGAGGGCGTAGTCAACATTTCGCTACCTTGCTTTACCTTCCACATCCCCCCCTTTTAAGTTCCCTTCCTATGCTATTAAAGTGGAATTTCCTGTTTAATAACAACCTCATATAGCCTGTTATTCAAAACAATGTAATCATATTTCTCTGATATCTGTGAATTTCATCTAATTTAAATTAACGGGAAATATTAATTCCAATTACTCTTAATATTTTATAAACTCTTCAGAAAGATGTGATTAATTAATGTAAGGCTTTTATAGACAGTCTTCGTGAATACCTTCACTATTGAAAGGATTTTCCTGATATCATAGCAATAAAGTACAGGCTGCTTGTTAGAATTGAAATAAACTCTAATAAGCTAATGAACTGGATTTAAAAAATCTCCAGATTTTCGCATTCTAATGAACAAATTTCCTCACGAAAACGAATAAAAAGTAAGATGCGCAGCATAATTACTCTCTCATTCACTCTCTCTTGCTAACTTCAGAAAATTGAATTCAGCTGAGTTTTACAACTCTTGTGGTTACTCAAGTGAGGAAATACTGCATATAGAATTTCATCCCATTGCAATTCCGGACTTCCAATTCATGAAAAGCAATCAGAAACACTGGAGACGAAATGGAACCCATAGATCTGAAAAAGGCCGCGTTAATTAAAAAGTCTCTGGAAGAAAGTTTTCACCTACAATGTTTTGGTGTGAAACATACATGAACAGGCTAATCAACGTAAATAATTCTTGTAATTAATACTTGAAATTTCTTTCTAAAATATTTTCATAATTTATATTTAACATACACGTATATTCAAAGAGCACCAGGTTACTACGAATTCTGATGTACTGTAAATGTTCGAAACGCAAGTGTGCCTAGTTTTATGTGGCTTGGAAATATACATTTTAGATCTAATTAGACATAATTTTCCTAGGTTTAACTGTTTAACTGCGCAAGGAAAGTTGTGACATTATTCACAGCGTCCCCTATAGAATTTGGCACATTGAAAGAGAATGCTAATTTATGGAGGAGAAATATTTTGATTGTGTAACAAATTACTTAAAGGTCTTAGAATGCATTAATTAATTGAAAAGTATTTGTCCACGTTTGAGGCTTAAGTCAAAAGAAGAAGGAATTGAACCTTTAAATGTAACTCAATTTTTTATAATTGCAGAATTTACTTTTATATCACATTCGGATCATTGCGTGATATTATGTTTCATGTTTCAACTATATTTCAGTTGAGAAAGTTACTGCTTATTTTGAATTCATATAATAAACAACTATTGCTTTTAGCTTAATATCATATTAACGATTAATAGATAATACGAAAATCGTTACAATATTTATGCTATATAAGACCACCGTAACAATACCAACATAAATGAGTTAATTATATACGTGATCAAGAGCTCCTGCGTTTTGATGTGATTGACGTATAATGAATAAAAATAAGACGTCCATATGTATTTTAATTACTTTTTAAGAAAACTCGTATTTTCGTCTATTGAAATCACAATACGTAATAAATGACCGTCTTAAAAATTGTATTTTTTTATTGAACTTGCGTGACTTTTTTCTATGAGAATTTCATTAAAAGAAGAGTTACGCATAATCTCTATATAAAGCAGTCAACAGTAATTGGAACTGAAGGTCAAGAGAAGAAAGAAGAAATCAAGAAAGGAATAAGACAAGGATGCAGTCTGTAGTCCATGCTCTTTAACTTGTATTTAGTACAGGCGATTAAGAACGTTAAAAAATGAATATGGAAAACGAATCATATTGCAAGGAGAATAAATAAAAACCCTACGTTTTGTCGATAATTTTGTTGTATTAGGAGAGTCACAAGAAGACTTTGAAAACATAATGAATGGCAAGAAAACGGCCCTGGAGAAAGAGTTCAATATGAGTATTAATAGGGGTAAAACCAAGGTAATGGAGTGTAGTATGGGAAACACTGGAATAATGAAGGGTGTTAGATTGGGAAGAGATATTTTGAAGGAAGTTAAAACATTCTGAAATCAATAAATTTGTATCAATCTGAAAGATTTATAGGACACATCATTAACTCGTATTATCCTACGGAGAAAAGAAACTGAGTCGTTCATATAGTAGTTTGTTGAAAAGAAAACGTGAAGAGATACAGACCAATTTCTTCCCAGAGTACTGAAAGCTTTAAATTAAAATTATATAGACCTGAAATTAATCCAACACCATTTCCTTATTTGAGCCGTGTTAGTTGAGAGTTCATTTTACGTAGCTCTGGTGATATTTAGTAATAATTAACCAAAGAATGATAATTACAGTCAACACCAGAAATATCAGTTAGCCATTATAGAGTGTTTGACAGCTTCTTTACATAATGCATACACATGGCCTCACTAAATTTAATGAATCCAGAATCGAGCGCATTATTCGTCGAACTATCGACAGTTTATCTGACATTTAGATTTCAACGGAAAACATTTTTACAAGCCAGTCAATATTATTAATGGCTTATAAACATGCACTCGATCGTTACAGGTGACTACATTGAATTGCTAGTATATAAAGTGCAAGTCACTATTTTGTGTCAAATACAAGCTATGTATGAAATTATGGATTGAGGAATGAATTCTATCACAAATAATGAAAATGTGCATACTATCGGAAACAGTTATTCAATATATTTCCAACATATGCAGTAACCACTTTAATTTATTCATAAATCTTTAAAATTTGATTCTCTTTATCACATTTATACAAAGCTTGTTCAAATGGAATTCATAAAATGCGTTTAAAGACGTATAAAATAACAAAAGTAAGGGAATAAAAAATTCATCATTTATGTTAAAGAATACAGCGCAAGAGTTCTTCTGGATGTGACGGATTTTCGAAATGATTATTTTATTTGTGCAGTACAATGTGCAATTGCCAAAAAATTCGGTCCTTTCGGGCTCTCCTTACTATGTGCTCCAGTCCTCGCGCCAGTGATTGAGAAACTTCATTGTCAATTAACTAGAACTATATTCTCACGGGTTGGGAAAACGAAAGTAAAAATTACGAGTATTGACTGAAAATGTTTAATTTTTAGAAACTGTAGATATTTTAGAAGGTGAGGACATCCTATCGGATGATAATGTATCGCACAATGAGCATGAATATTCCAGTTTAACTGTTTTTAGTGACGATGGTGCTGGTGATAGAAACACTTTTGTTGGTTGTAGGCAAATACTTCAAGGATGAGATAAAACACCAAACTGAAATACTGCGCAATTTTATGCGTTGAATGGATCATGTTCTTTCAATGTTCTTACTGATCTTCCCTGAAGAAATTGCGTGGCTAGAATGAAACGATCGGAAGAATTGATTTATTGAATTATTTCTATAGTGATAATTGAAATATTTAAACATTTGAAAACAGTTAAATTAAGGTGATAATAAATCTTTAATATTAGTGGAAGTAGTATTTGAACCTTTTGAGATGAAGACTAAACACAATAGAATGGCATGCACTGAATGAGCAGACTCACTGACTTTCTGCGTCAGAAAGTAATAAAATAGTAGGAAAAACAGAAATCTATGAGAGTGAATAAATTAATAAACTAGGAAGTCGAGGAGAAAAGTGTAAACCATTATTGTATCTTTTAGACTGTCGGACCAATCTATAACGAAAAGGTACTATTTTGCCGAAAACATTAAAAGTTCCGGAAGATGTGTGTTCTGGACATGCATGGCTGTCAACATGTATGTTTTATGTTAAATAATTGGTATGCAACAGATAAGACTGAAACGTTTGGCGCTTGACAAAACAATGGCCCAAACAACTACCTGCCTTGACTGGAGTTCGTCATTGCCAGATTTAACTGTACTTGTTTCACAATAATTGACTTCAGAGTTGACGAAAAGCAGTTTCGGTAAGAGGTTGAATCAGATAATAATGCAGAGTTGGCGATATGGAAGTCATTTATATTTACGACAGTTGTTGGGAAGGAAGTGGTGGGATCAGTTGGAGTGAGAGGAGTGGATGCATGGTATAGTTCCAGTCATCAGATCGATTAGAGGATTGCAGCCTGTGTATGCCAGTCAAGGAGTCGCGCAAGACGTAACAATTATATAATTGTTTCGAATCAAAATTACACAAAAATTTGTTCTGTAACACATTATGTGTCCTGTTTGGAAGAGGTAACCACGAAATAATTCCCTGATATGTTTAAGGCATTTGAAAACTTTAAACGTTGAAATAATATTGTTTCCTTGTTCTCAATATCGTGATACATATGTTATACAAAAACAAATACAGTTTTGTGAAATCCAATTATTTTTAAGTAAGCTAATGTCTAATCATATTTAAATCAAGTATGGTATCCTAATATGATATAAATTTCTCACAAGCATTTCTTAACTGAAATGTAAAACAAATAGTCACTAGCTTCAGTTAAGAAAAGTAGGAATTATGATTTCATTAATTCAAAATCAAGTTGCATCAAGTTTGTGGTACGCTTCGGGATACACCGTGGTCAGGGATCTTGGGTGCCACCTGCATAGGTTATTTACGCAGGAATAAATTAAATAAAATAAATATCCTAAGAAAATGAATTTATTATAAACAAAACAAAAAAATTATATACGAAATATTTATCTGTCCGGCCTAAAAATTCACCAATTGCGAAAGCTAACAGTGAGACTCACTTTCCCAAGGATAACCGTGGTGATTTCGGTTACGAACCCGCGGTCGCGTGATCATTCGTGGCCAACACTTACCAAAAGCCGGAACAGGGACTCTTGGACCCGCTCGTTCTGTGGCGCTAACAGGACCATCCCTCTCGCCGTCTTTACCACCAGTGTTCGTCTCTGAAAAACTCAGAGACGACGGTAAATGTTTCCTCCCTTCCTCTCTACTTTTTTTCATCCTCTTATTGGCCAGCCTATGGCTAAACCCAATATCCCCTCCTTAGCCCTTTCTCAGAAAGGGGGCCAAAATAGACGTGTTTCTCATTTTACGGGAAATTCCAGCGTCACTCATTGTCCCGAAAATTCCAACTCTTGGCTTTGTGCTGGCTACAAATGACATATTTATAAGTTATATTATAATTCACCATATAAATTTCCCCCTTTTCAATTGGACGGACTTGTTACGGACGATTTAAAAAATTGTTCCCATTGTTAGCTCTCGCAACTTGTAACTTGGATACTGCCTCTGAAAATATTACACCATCCATGTTGTATTCTGTGTTGCCATATCCAATACAAAACATAAAATGTACATACAGAAATAAACATTATTATGGACTTTAGAATATACTCATTAATAAAGGAACCAAAAATATTTAAAATTATACAATATTCATTATTAAAATTAAGTGCCATTTTTCGAATCCCAAAATTATTCAGATGAACAATAACATTCCCATTATTGAACTATAGAAATATTCATTCATAAAATATCACACCTTTAGTGTCTTATAACAAGTATATAAACAAAGAAATATCACCCGTCCTTGATTGCTCTGTTTTGTAAATGTAAATGAATATTATATCATTAACCTTAAAACTAATATATAATCAAACTAAAATACTAACATTACTGTAAGACAATTAATTAAGAAACTCTTTTTAATAAGGTGCTGTAGCCAAAATCGTTTATAAATATTACACCTTTTGTGCCCAATATATATATATATATATATATATATACAACGAAATATTATCCCTTCTTCATTTCTTTGTTTCGTAAATGTGGATAGATATTTTTTTTAAATAAATATTAAAAATAATAGATAATTAATCAAACTTAAAGAGTAAAATTACTATAAACAGATACTATTTGATAAATTTTACATGAACACTACACATTTTTATAACAATATATTAACATCACTCTTCTAGTGTCCCATGAAACAATGCACAGGATTAAAAATGAACAGTTAATTTAAATAAACGATGTATCAAGCATCACTTTCTCAGTGTCACTGGAAACAATAAACCAACATGTATGTATGTCACACCACACTGAATGTCACTTGAGTGACAATAAGAAAACCTTTACACCGCTCCTTTTTTTATTGGGGAAACAGGCCGCTGCTTCTTGATGACGTCCTTCGGTTCACCTTAATAAGCACAGTACATGTCGCCATGTTGCTCCTTGTAGATGGAATAAACCAAGAGTAAAGAAGGAGATAGTTGAAAGACACCCTCAGTTCTCGGAACCTAATAACGTTGGGGTCGAAAAAGCAAGAGTTTGGCCAAGGTAGCCGAAGTGAAAAGAAAATAGATGGATTTGATCTAGCGACGGGAAAGAAGAATAAAGAAGTGTGTGGTAATAGCTATCACACACAGCTGCGGTTCCTGACGGTTGCTGAGCCCATCACGCAAAAGTCACGTGTCCTGGGAAGTTGTCGAATGGCCGAGATTGGGTATGGCCAACCTTTATGTTTCTAGGTGCCAAATGCATGAGCACCTGAAGAAGCTGCCCTAGATCTCGTTGCAACTCTCATCTTCGAATACCAGAACGTCCGGCTCCTGTAACAGCCGTTAGAAAAGCACCCAGACGGCAATTCCTGACCCACACCATTAACTGCGTAGATGTGTATATTCCACTACCAACCTTGTGGTTTGACTAATTTATCTACAATCACCCTTCTATAAAGTTAACTACCACCTTGATCGAACGTAATCGGGTTATTATACGGACTCGACCTCCTGGCAATTATACCATCCCTTTCCACTTGCAGAAACGTTTCTTTAATCCTATCTCTAAATGCAAAAGGAGTTGGGTAAGTCTTAAGTTTATAAGGTGCATGTTCTATTGTCTCTATCTTGTGAACGTATCCCGTTAGACATCCTGGGGTATCACTAAATTCTTTCCGATTCCTTCTCTTCATATCCCTAAATTCATTGCAGCTTTTGGCACTAACATTACTCATTCCCTTACATATTTGTTCTAAAACATCCTCAAACCCCTTATCTCCCTCAATTTCGGTTCCACCTATCCTTCCATCTTCGCTCGCCTTCCTACTAAACTCACATCCCTCTTCCGTGTCATAAATAAAAGAGACTTGGCAATCAGCGCCTACAGTCGTGCTACCCAATATATCCAACGTACATTTATTTTACTTCCACTATCTGCATCCACTCCTTCTCCAGATATTTTCCCCTCCTGCAAATTAATCACCGCACTGATCTCCCGAAGCCACGCTGCAACTAAAATAATACCTGTCCCCAATGTTTTCAGCACAACGGCTCTAACAAGCAACCTTTCTCCCCCTGGTAATTTGACATTGAACAAGACTTGCCATTCGACCTTCTCGTGACGGCGTCCTAAGCTTTAAGACCTACCACTCCCAACTTACCTCCCACCAGTCCTTTTTCCTCTAACTCTTGAAATACTGCCGAATTCATACAACTTAGCTCCGCACCCGTATCTATCAAAGCCTCCTTACTAATCCCATTTTCCAAGTTAAGTTTTATTTTCACTAATTCCCCCTTCAATTTCCTCCTTTCAGTACAGCCTTCAGCATCGTCTAACTCCGAAATCAAATCCTCTCTACTCACTAAGTAGTCATTATTTGTTACAACATTGCTTATTTCGGCGAATCGTGTCGTTGGGCCTGTGAGAGTAGAATACGATATTATTTGATCTCTCTCGGCCTTCAAGGGCTTAAAGAATTTTGGGCTGTATCCCTTCTATGTTCGGTTTCGTTACGATTCTCCCTCTTAAAGTTCTCAGGTCTGTGCTCTCTACTGGCGCGCGGATCATATCTTCGCCATGATTCCCTATCTTCTCGGCCACTGGATATAAGCACTCTCGCGGCAAGACACTGCTGTCACACCCAGGGCCGGGGGTAGAATAGAACAAAAATTTTATATATCCAAAGTAGATCTATGTTTCCGTTGAATAAATAATTTTCAGTATCAATTACTTTCACAGTGTTTCTCCCAAAAATCATTTGTGTATAATCTCAACTCGTTTCACTATGGGGAAGGAGAATTCATAGGGGTCTCACTTGAAGAAAACAAGAGAAGTATCGAGTTTGGTGTAGAAACCGGTGCAATTTGCCTCACTGATTCTTACATTCAAACAAGCCGGTTAACTTGCAATTCAGCCCCTAAGAGCGTTTTGGAAGAATTTCAACAAAATTCCGCCATCTATATTCTTCCTACAGTGACAGGTGGAGTGAAGAGTGCACTAAACAATAACATGAAATCAAGCGATACAGGTCACTAATTAAATACACTTCAGTTCCACATTGTGGTGTTGGGGTAGGGAAATGAAGGCAATAACATAAAATCTCCAAAATTCCTGACTATTCCAGGGTTATGCACCAGGCTATTATAAATAAACACCCGGGCATCGCCGGGCACCCAGTAATGTATAACATTGTGTTTCGAAGAAGTAAAAGTATCAATGTATTGAATTTGAAGTTATATCCGTAGGAATATAAGAATATCTGCAGAAAATAGAATCCGAATCTTCTCCACTTGGTTTCCGGCACGTGCTGTTCAATATTGGTCGTGAAGCTTCTTGTTCTGTTTTACGCAAAAGGCGTTTCGTACTCGTTGGAAAAGTCTAATCATGGGAATTCCATTTTAAATATCTAATACTGAGTGTAAGTCATAATAGCTTTACCACACATTAAGCGTTATGTAATTCCATAAGATATCTATATCTAAAGTTAAACACTGAACAAACGTAAAATAAAATAAACCAAAAATTACTGTAAAATTTCATATCGTAGTACGTAAGTGATTACAAACTTCATTATTATTACAATAGGCGGTAGTTGTAGCCGGAAATTTTTTTCTGACTTCTTCAAAATGTGATGACTACGAAAACCGCCGAAACAGTTTACCTGGATGGAAAAATGGCGCTAGTAGACATATAAATGAGCTGTATGTGGAAATGTAAATACGTATGACTTTAATTATATATTGTGGTGGGGGAAATTAGCTTTTTGGTTGTCAATTAAACATTCACCGAGTATACCACATATATTTTCTGGTTTTGTGTTTACTTTTTGTTAATATTAAAATATGGTTAATTTTTTCATAAAATATATTTATTATCCAATTTATGCAGCCAGTACTTTAAATTTATTTCTAATTATTTTGTTACTAAATATAATTCTAATATGATCTATTTGAAAATTTTCCTATCATTTTAAAACTTGCTCCTACCAGCCGCATGACTTACAGGTGGACCGTGGTGGTTAGGAAAACTACACCAATTACGTGTCGAATATAGAAAAACCAAACCGCGACGTTAAATTTAACCCCAATTGTTAAAAGAAAATGAATAATTTATGTCTCCAGAATTTAGAAATTCTATAAGATCAACAAAATTACCGTGTCAACGTGAGAGCATTTTGTAATTGATCTGTTTGGCTCTTACTATGGCTGTTGACTGCTCCGGCTCGGATGTTCGTCTGTTCTGGGTCGTCACTGAAGAGGCGGCTAGTCCACACAATTCATTAAATCGTCAAGTTGTTCGCATTCCACCGCCAGAGTGCAGTGCTGAGCTGCACTTTTACGCGTAAACAAAGAGTAATACAAATTCACCCTCATTCCTCTGGAATTTCTGTGCGGGGCAGGCTGACTGTGTTATTCTTCTCCGTGTGGAATTTTATTAGCTTGTTTAGCTTGAGCTACTAGCATATACGCTCTAACTAATCAAATTCACTTACTATTATACTATTATTTTATCATAATTGTGCTTATTTTATTTTCACAGGTTGTTTGCGGTTCGGTACAGAGCAGATTCTACTTCACTCTCATCCACGTGGTTATTCTCCATACACTTTCTTTTCTGATAATTATGAATTTTTTATTTTCTCAGGTTGCTTCAAATTGTGTAGTGCCGACATTCTAATTCACTCATCACATTATATTTTTCATAAATGGTGCATTTAGGTTCAAAATTGTCTAGACATGTGCTTTTTCAATTTGTAAATTGAAGAGCTTGGTGCAAGAAGGTGTTATACATCCTGAAACATCTTTTTCTATACATCCTTCCTATCATTTGATAGGTTATTGTGTTATTACTGCTAACTTAACTACAAAAGTTAGCATTTATGCAAGAAGGTGTCAAGTCTCAGTTAACATATATTGCCTTATTAAGACTTTCTGTAAGGTGTGCAGTTTTTGATTAAATTTACTCTGAAAGCAAAACTGCAATGTAATTTAAATTTAACATTGTATAAGGAATTCATAAATTTCTACTGAAAATAGCACTTCTAAATGTTACAATTCACATTATTTACATTTCTTCCTACATGAGCAATTATAACTCAATTTGGTATTACGTATTTGTTAAAAATTTAAAGAACCCCATTAATTTGTGATAACAATTGATACACAAATTTGTCTCCCCTCTGGAGAGTGATGGAATCCCCGAAAAATTGGATTTACTAGGTTTGTTTCATTAATACTTCCTTTACATTTTCAGTCTTCCTATTGTATAACCTGAGCTGGTTTGGCAAATGTTTAATTTGTATATACATGTCTGCCAGCCTTGTGACATTAATTAGATTATTCCTTCAGGCACTATTTATAATGATCCTGTAACCATCAATGCTGTAAATAATGCCAATTTGTTTTTAAAACACAGAAAAATCTTGGCCCACATTCACAACAATATGTCTTACTTCTGGAAACTTGTGATCTGTGCAGTAAAATAACCCTCCATAATCAAATAATGAAAACATTTTGTAGTATTAGTATTTCAGGTCTATTTAAAATTATTTATTCATTAAATTATAACACAATGTTTTATTCCTTTGTTTGACAAAGATTTATTAACAAAATTTGTATGTGAAGCCCAAACTGTCCCAGAGGCTTGTTATTGAACCACTGTAGTAGTATTGTTTTCACACTACATTTAGAGTCAACAATTATAAAATTTGTATGATGTAAAGAAAAAACTACTGAAAACAGACTGAGATAACACATTGCATAAAACCATTTCCAACACTTCTGATGAATTAGCACCTATTTGATGTCAAATATATCAGAAAATACTGTGATTTCCATGAAAAGTAGCAATGAATGTCAGAACACTGCAGTTTAGATATATAACTCAAAATTTTGTGATTCATGATGCACAAAATTAGTTAAATGTATAAGATTTATAAAAGTTTTGCTAATAGATATTTAGGGTTCTTTCCTGTCAGTTACATTAGTAGTTCTTTTTTTTTCAAGATTATTTTTATTCAGTTCTTTGGATGAAACTTATGGTTTCTGTGAAGAAATAACTTTTTGTCAGACGTGAACTACTCAATTTTATATATCCGCGTTTACCCATTCATCCAATCACGTTGAATCACATTTGGGATCAGATAGCTGTGCGCTCTGGAGGGAGCAATTCGAAGTTCCCGATTTAGTGAATTGTGTGGTTAGCCGCCTGTGTCACTGATGGCCTCAGGTCGCTGGACTCGGCAACTGATTGTTTGTCTGCTTATTCCACGCCATGTAGTAAAGGTTGACGACTAGCTTCCACCTTGTTTCTCCTGACGGCAAAACCGTCCAGGAGCTATTACTGGCTCTGGACTTACTGTCCAACTTCTCCTCTCAGCTCTGACTCGACTGTTCTTCTCTCAACTTCTCAGCTCAGACTGTGTCCTATCCCGTTCTCCACACCAACTGTCATTTCCCCACCTTTTTGGTCAACACGCCATTTTTTTCGTTTCATCAGGACCACCATTAGCACTTATGATTTTGGGGAGAACACGCCCCCAATTGCTCGCTAATTTGGTCAATCCTCACCATTTTGACCCTTGGCAAGGAGAAATAATTTATGCGGGGACACGCGCACTCAGGTATATGAAAAATTTAACATCTTTTTGACCTGACAAATATGACACCTACCCGCAAAATTATCCAGATCGATGTTCGCACGTTATTTTCAAATCCACCCCCCCTCCCCCGCACATGGACCAAACAACTTGTATACCATGCGGTCAGCCACATACTAAAGAAAGGATTTATCTACTTTAAGACTATTTAATAACTAATAACTTAACAACTAGTACATATCTATCTTAACAACTACTTAATATCTAATGTCCACTACAGGTAGTTTACTACAATAGTTAATAAAAAATAGTAGAAGTCAGTTTGAAAATACATTATTAGATCATTGACATGTATTGGAAATTTATTAAAAATATGATTTCGTAATTAAGTAAAATAAATAATTCAGTTACCACTATCTATAAATATGCACGCGTCTAAATATAAGTCGATATTAAGAACTTAGGCCAAATATAGATAACATTGAAAACAACCGGTTCAACGTTTTCCTATTTTAAAGTAAATCTAGTCCTCATCCTCACACGAACAAAACATTTAAACAATGCTACGGGACGATCAGCACCAAGAGTTGTCCGCAACACAAACTTGAACACTGAATTATTATTTTATTAGACCACTATAAGTACAATCCTACAGTGATGTTATGTTAGCGATTTCAATTGCTCCTATCCCACACAGGAAAAAACCACACAGATATTGAAAGAAAGAAATTTGCTTGTCATTTGTCGTGAAATTTGATATCAAATATTAAACCGCCCAAAATAGCCAAAATCAGACCAAATCTTATACCATAATAAATTTCTACATTTAAGTAAAATATAGAATGTAGAATCGTAGCTACTGTTTGGTTTTAGGGTTGCCAGTTTTAACATTAATGTCAGTAATGTTACATTTAGTATAAATCATTTCGAAAAACTGAATTGTACTAGTTTTTTAACATATTTGAGTTTCATTTTTTACAATAAATATTATGTTTGTATGGCATACATTATTTATCATTGTAGTTATTTAAAAAGGCGTGTTCTGTGACACAGGGTCTTTTCTTTTCTCTTGTACATTATAACAATAGATTCTATAAACAAAATCCTTATTATAGTAGCCAAGTGGGGTTTTATCATTTTTGCCATAAACAAAAGCGTATTAATAAATCTGTAAAAGATTAACATAGGATATTCTTTGATTTCTAACATCAAACAGAAAACAGGAAAAAACTAAAACACAAAGAAAAATTTACAATGACATATTTTTGAAATTTTAATTTTTGACGTTTATTTATAAGTGAACTAATACTAATGATTCTTAATAACTTTTTAATTCAGAATACTTCACAAGGAAAATATTATTTTTACATTTCTGTTGAAAGCATCAACAAACTGATTATAAGTTATTTGTATTTAATAAATTGGTAATTTCATTTTTCAAAATAATAATAATAATAGTCTAGGAAGTAGAAATACTCAGTAAAGCATAGTGTCAATTTTAGAATTCTAGGAAATACGTGAAGAACGGACGTTGCGTAAATTGATCACAGTGCATTGAATTCTAGTATAAGGATTAGAATTAGGGCGTGAAGATTGTGATTAGTGAAATTGGTAGGTGACCCTAGCTTAGGATTACGGAAATGGAGATTAGCTCTCTTAGTAGAGCACCCGGCTGGATATCGGGAGGTCCTGGGTTCGAGTCCCTGGTCTGGTTGACATTTTTCCATTACTGTCTCACTTCTAAAATAATAATACAATATTGGCAATAATTCGGTTATATATTAATTAGATTTGTAATTCCTCATCGTTATTTAGAATATAATAATAAACTTTGCCCCTCGGAAAATGCTTCATAATGTAGGTCAGCAGCCTTGAGCCTGGTTGGCCGCAGCTTTCCACTTTCCTCACCTTTCTTTTCAGGTCCTAATATGAAAAGCAATTCATAATTTTTAAACTTGTGTGATGTATTCAAGTCTGGATATTTTTCAGCTTTCCCTCTATTACTGACCCTCAATTACATTTTTCAAGTTATTTCTTAAAAATATGTTATATACCCTGCACTCGTCTACTTTTCATGAAGTGTCGTAATTACCTTATTTTTAAAAATCTTTCTTAGCACTGTACTTAAAAATCTAAAAGTATCTTCTTTTCCTTTACTCCTATTATCCGCGTTTCGCTGCTGTATAATGCAGTACTCCATTTGGATCTTACTCACTTCGAGACTAACGCACATTGTAGTCAGTAAGGTTTTTTTTAGTATGAAATGCGACTTTGACCTAGGCTATTATGCTTTTATTTCTTTGCAACTTCTTCCATCACTCGTCACTTTATTACTCAATTAACTAATCTCTTCCACTTATTGCAGCGTTTCGTTCCTTATCTTAAATGGCATACGGTTTTCTCTCATTCTACTGCAGACCATATGCCAATATATGTTAGGGTTTAGGCCGAATATATTCCCTGAATGATGTGTTGCGACGTTGTATAGATTTTTCAAGAAGTTTGTCGAAACTGTCAACACTCATACGAAAATAATTGGAAAATTTGTCTTCATACTTTCGTACTTGTCTCTTTGCATTATCAATGGATGTACTCATTGCATCCTGTTTCTCCGTCTCTTTTTCAAACGTCTACACAAATCTATTCAAGCCAATAAACTATCACGCTAAATGTTCGTATTACATCTGAGCGTCCGACATTGAGCCTCGACGAGACAAGGCGAGCAGTGAGCTGGATAGAGGTGAAAGGCCTATTTAAAAAAGTAGAAGATTTACTATCGGGCTGACTAGAATTCTGGTTAACTTGGAAACCGGGTTAGTGTGAAACTAGCCCAACACAGGCAAATGAGCTCCGGGATACGACGATACATAAAACAGGAACTTCTAAGCAGAATAAGGGAAGAGATCAATATGGAGGACTTTGATCAAAAGAAGGGATAGATTGATAGGCTACGTTTTGCGACATTAGTGTCTTATAAAATTAGCATTAGAGGTAACTGTTTGGGGTGGAAGAATAGAATACGCTAAGCAGATTAGAGTGGTTGTAGGACGTTGCAATTATGTGTAAATGAAATGGTTTGCGCAGAATAGATTACCATAAAGGGTTGCATCAGACCAGTACTGAGTACTACAACAACAATGTCATTACAAATTGAAATTCTATGACATCCATTATACGTTTCTATGTGCCATATCCATTTGTCCTGGTTACATGTTCTTATCTATGGTAACTCAGATATCTCTTAAATACTGTTCTTTATAATGATTTGCCTTCTTATTAATCTTATTCTTTAATCTTCTGTATTTCTTCCTTCCTTCTTCGTCATTTCAGTTTTTATATTGCCTTCTTTCTTTTATTTTATTCACTTATCCATTATTTCCTATTCTCTTGTTTTTGTTTTCTTAGTACTGTTTCTACTGAATCTAAACTACTCTTCTTCATTTTATCCCAATGTCTCCTCTATCTCGAAGGGTCCAACGGGCTCTATTACGGAATTGTTTGTCTCCGTAATATGTAGTATATTTGTAGACGTATTATTAAGTTTATAAATATCCCACTGCCTCCTTATTTGTATCTTTGATCATTTTAGCGTTAGTTCAGAGCAAATCTTCTCCTTGGGTGGTATTGAAAAAAGTATTTGTTACTGCCAACTTATGTCGGGCACAGAATTCTGGAAGTCTTTCCCTTCATTCATTTATTTTCCCCAAACTTTTTATACCAACTGTATTTCCTTCCATTCTTACTCCTACTTCATTGTTTCGGTCTCCAGAGATTATAAGATTTTTCTTTCCCATTTACCTTATTTATTAGTATACTTAGATGTTCATGAACATTCCTGCACTTCATCCTCCATGTCTGTTGTGGGCACCTATAACGCTGGTATGTGGTATTTATATTCACTGATAAATATTTATCGGCAGTAAAATTTATAATCCTTTGATTCAACACATTTCTCCAACTATATGAAGAAACAAGTTTTAGTAGAGAATCTCTGGACCTCGACTTTGTTATTCTACGAAAATATAAATTATAAATGTTATTCTAATGGTCCTGTCAAAATATCCTAAAAACAGAAAAGGTACCGCCAAGTTTAGATGACACAAAGTTACTGTTAGCAAAGTTACAAACAGTTTGTCAGCTAGGCTTGCCCGCAACACGGACTTGAACCCTTCATATTGTTTTATAAAGCATCCATTGACCACTTAACACTAATTGAGACACTCTTTCGGAAAATTACAATATTTTACGTGCCCATTAAGCTCGGACTACTACATCTGTTTAGGCTGACTTTATGATTGATTGCTCTTGTAACTCGTCCGCAAATGTTTCATTCCACTATGTGTCTCGTATTTTAAATCATTAATATAAGAGCCCTTTCTTATTGTAATATAAACCACATTTACATTAAAATTCAACATAGATAAAATACAGGAGCTTTCTGTAGTTTTTTAGCGTATTCACCTAAAACTTAATACACTTCATTTTATTTTTGAATTATATGCTTATTTATGGGGTATTTGAGGTTAACTATATTGTAAATTCCGTTCATACATATCAGGGTGTCAGGCGTTGACCAGGTATTTTAATAGCCCGGTACATAACCACGAAACACAGGAATCTTGAATGATCTCGTTATTGCCGTATCCACATCTTCCTTAGCCCCCCCCCCCCTTTTCAAACATTCTGAGATTGAATTACAAGTTAAGTTTCATTTTGAATGTCTGAATTCAACGCAATGACTTCCATAATCCCTAAACCAGTATCGTTTGATTTAATGTTATCGATTTGCATCCTTCCTCCCCGCCCCTCACTATGCCAAAAATTTACGCCCTCTCCTCATCCGCCCTTGGGGATAATAATCGTATCTAAACCCAACTGTTACCGGATTAAAAAGATTTATCCGTACGTTTAAGTTTGTCCGCCAAATTTTGTTTACACCCTTCCATACCCCTCATACGGGTAGAATTACAAGTTAACGGACCTGCTGAATGTCAGAATGAGACTCAGCGTCTCACATTACACCGGATTGGACACGAAACTCGACAGATCTATTGTTTTCATGTGACGCCTTTCTATCCTTCTCCTATGAATTTCCCCCTCCCGAAGTAAAAAGTGTTGAGATTACACACAAGTGTGGAGAAAACACTAACAAATTAACTGTCCCAAAAATATTATTTTGGCGAAATATTTAGACCTTTTTTTTAATATTAAAAATTTCTTCCCCTCCATCCCCGACTCAAGGGGGTATAGTAGTGTCTTATTCCGACAGTGCTGATTTCCGGATCGCAAAGGCTTAGTGCACAAAATTAGGTCGAAATTGCTCCACGCTGTAATGAATATGGGGAAATTAATAGTTATAAAAATATTAAATAAAATTTTAAACTTAACATTTTATAATGACAATATACACTAATTGGATCAATTTTAAGTTACCTAGCCGGCCTTTTTTAAATTACCAATATATATTAAAGTATTTACATACACTAAATTTCGTTATAACTACAGACAAGGAATATTTTAAAAGTTGTCTTAACGGGCTTTCTCATGTCCAAACACAAATCCAACGCGGTATTTGACTGCATCAGGAAATAGGCAAAACGTTACCAGCGGATTAATTACTCTATATTCTCAAGAAGTCGGTTCTATCACTCTTCCTCGTTACTATCATAAGCAACTTGGTTCCCCGGTCTCAAGCACGCCTTCCTCTCGTAATTCAAAACTACATTGCCAGGACAATCTCCAATTACCTAATGTCCATTCTAAATGTTCACTCTTACGTTTCCCTCACTAATTAAATCGCAATAATCGACCTAATCGCGTGGAATTCCTTACATTTCATTATGAGGAACTTAAAAAAGGGAAGTTCAAAAACAAAGGAGGTGGCATACTTATCTCTAGTTAGACCAATTTTGGAATATGGTGCAGCTTGTTGGGATCCTTATAGAATTAATCAAATAGAATCATTACAGAAAGTTCAGAAAAGGGCTGCTAATTTTGTGCAAGTAGGGCCAGGTCATAGGAAGGAAAAAGTAAAACAGCTAGGTTGGGAGGTATTGTCAGAAAGGAGGGAGAAAGAAAGACTGCATTTGCTATTCAAAGCTTATACGGGGCAAAAACCATGGATTGGAATTAGCTAAAAAATGCAAAAGCCCAGTTATATAGGTAGATGGGATCACCAATTCAAAGTGAAATATACAAAACAAAAAACAGATGTTGGCAAATTCTCATTCCTAAATAGGACTATCAACGACTGGAATTATTTACCTGTGGGGGTAATAAGAATAAGATATTTGATCCATCTATTTGGCTTGTTTAGGTCAAATTAACTTGTAAATTTAATGGACGTTTTACTTAATTAACAATGGATTCTAATTTTTTATATGTCCAGTGTCCCCCACATGCGTTGGACAGCTTATTATCAATTCTATTTTGTAGATTTGTCGCCCAGGCATTAAAATTCTATCTCTTTATTTAGTTGAGTTTCCCTCACGCGTTGGACAGCTTATTATCAATTCTATTTTTTTAGATTTGTCGCCTAGACATTAAAATTCTTTCTCTTTATTTACTTGAGTTTCAAAGTTTCGATTGCGCGATTCATGTTTCTTAGCTCAGCATTGACTAGTTAATTTGCTTATTGATTGCACTTCCCGTCTATCTCGATATCTCGTAACTGTACAGAAAAACTACCGTTTGAAACTTATTTCAACGCGACTTCAGATTATAATAAATCTAAAACTTTAACGTAATTATTTCTTATGTTTCCAATTTCAACTCTAGTGTTTATTGAGACTTATTTTTGTACCTTAATATTTTTGTAATTTATTGCTTGAAAAATTGTTATACTGTCAAATTTAATTATATATTTATTTCCTTTGTATTTTATAATGAATACATAAAAATAGTAATTTGTCTAACAGTTTGTTTTTATCTGTACAAGTTATCTGAACAATTTAACTACGATAGAAAACAAAATAAAATTAAAACAATTGATAAAAAAAGTAAAATTATGAGCGGGAATAGCCAAAATAATCAATAAATAAATATATAATTAAAAGCACATGTTTCGTGGCATTTTTCCAAATTATATTTCAATGCAAATATATAATAAATAAGATGTTATCAAACGTTTTCGTAGAACAACTATTAATATTTACCGTTTCTTAGAAAACTAAGTAATTTAATTTATTATTTGAACCTTCTGTTGCAGCTATATCTTGAATAATACATCTGGATTGAAACCTGCACCCACAAGGAATCCACGTATAGGAACCGTGCTTTGGACATAATCGAGTGATATATACTTCTAACATTAATTGGTTGCAAAACCGTACTAAATATTTGTTTCAGAAGTAATGTTATTAATCATTTAACCCGGTACTTTAAAAATGTTCTGGTCTACAAATTTTTACAAATGTTAATAAGCTCATTTATTAGCATAACATAAATTTGTATTAAAAATCCTAAGAATTAAATGAAAATTTTAATTTTAATTCGACGAAAAATAATAATATTATGAAATCCATCATATATATTTACGAAATAACGAGACCCTTTTGGATTGCATATTACATGGTTCCACGGAGTAAATTAACACAGTTTTTATACAATTAATAAGCTTCGTTTTCCTTAAACAGTGAAAGATTACATACCATAAAATAGATAAATGTTTTATTAGTGTATCGTATACATGTTAAATACAATGTACTTATTATGGTAACTTTTGAGGTAAAAAACACTCCTAATTTCGAACGGTTTGCAAGTCATGCGAGGACTTTACTTTCTGATGTAACAACTGAGCCCCACAAGAAAGTATGTCAAGACGCATAAAAGATATGTTTATTTGAGAAAGAATATAATGATATTGGACTATGTCAAAAGTGTTTGTATTGTTGTATAGAGAAAAATGTTTATATACAAGGAATTCATGTAAATAAATTAGTAACTGTATCTGCAACATTTCTAAATGTTAATTCTTGGATATCGTATTGAAATATGTGTAAATTTTTATTTTATGTAAAAGGAAATGTCTCTAATAAAATGTTTGTGGAAACTCGCAGAATCCTCAAATGTTAATTAATATGAATTATACAACACTAATTTTCATGTGGTTTAGTGAAAAGCATCACTAATTTGCAATTTCTTAAATATAGTTTCTATAACATTCATATAATTTCCAGAATATTTATATTTCAATCATAGTACACAAATTTGAATTTATTTCTGCTAACTCGAAATGAAATATAAAATAATAACACTTGCAGTGAAAGTAATAAGTCGCAAAATATTTCACATTGTAACATGTTCTTCTGAGATTGTTGATTCCTACGGAGCTGTTAACAAAAATCAAGGGATCCTCTGCAGATTTTCGATTAGAATTTGGCTTTAAGTCTGGCACCGTTACTGGTTCGGAATGCGCAAAAGAGTCTGATCAGGTAAGGTTGAGGATTTTACCACTTAAGACATAGATATGTAGTTTAAAATATGTGTAGTTGCAGTTAATATTACACAATGTAAGAATTGAAAAAAGGAGGAAAGACAATTAGGGTAATGCCTAACAGGGAAGCGAAAAAGAGCCTTGCGGCCAAGCTGCACGTTATTCCTCAGCGAACTCGTGGTGTGACAGGGCTTGTGTGCCAGGTTATAAACGCTATTGTTAGCACATCTTCATGAAGTATTACGTTGTTTTAAAAAATGCGTCAAGACAATGATCTACGGTTGAAGTGCAGCGAAAAAAAGGAGAATTTGTTTCAGAAATATTGATGCAAGGAATATTAAATATATTGCTAGAGGGAAGGTACTTGGTTCGTTTTGGACGCGAGGAGTGTTGGCCTATATAATGTAACGCTTCCTCCCCCTCGGATCTTTTATCGTTGCAATGCCGGCCCGGCCGCCACTCCGTTGCAGAATTAATATATATATTTCTCAAAAATAAAGGGCAATCGCGAATCGCGAGATCCCGAGGGAGATGACCGGCGTCGAGCCAAGATAGGGATGATTTATTCAGTAATTAAACAAGGGGTTAAAACAATTCAAACAATTTAATTTAACATTTAATACACTGCCAAAGCCCACTCTGACTCCACAAGCATTAGATGTTGCTCACATTCATAAGCTCACCTTCACTCTTACTTAATATCTATTCTAAGCTAAACCAAAATATTTACAACATTACTGAAATTTCATGTAAATATGAAAATGTTCACCGTCACGGTCGTTGCACACACGCCGTAAAAAAGGGAAGGGGAGGGCTTATGGTTTTGCAGTTCTCGGTGCGGCTGCGGAAGATATCGGCGTTCCGCCTGGGTCCATTCATTCCCGGCTCTTCGGACTGGTGTCTCTGCTCTCCAGAATTGAACTCTTCGCTATTCACAGCCAAAACCTCCACACCAGTCCATTCAATTTTATAAGTCCCAGGCCTGCCCCCCCTTCCCGAGGGTTTCCAAATCCAGTTTACTGTCCATATGCCCTCACACCACTCCCAGGTCAACGACCATCCAAGATCAAAACATCTTACCTGCCAGACACAATGGTCCTTTCCCTGTGGGTTGCTGCAACGACCGGCCGTGCACTTATCTAACTGTCGAAAATTATCACACGCCTGCAGGGCGAAATCACTTATTACAATATCACATTCACGTTCAAGACATAGACAAAACAATTGAATTAATTCAGCAAAAACAGAAATTAATCGTTCGTAGAAACATACAATTTTATAGAGTTCATTCAGCGATCGCCGGGCAGAGCGGCCAACTCGGGAAGTGGCAGGCACCGTGGCAATCAGTACGGCCGCCTCGTCTTGTTGAAGCCAGGAAAAGTAAAGTTATGGGCCTATAGTTTGTCGGAAGTGCGTGGTCTTTCCCGGGTTTCCGGAAGGTCAGGACCTTGCCCTGATTCCAGGCGTCCGGGAAGTGTTGTGTGCGGAAGATGGCATTGGTGATATTAGTGATCTCTTCGAGTGCTCTTGGGGAAAGCTGTTTGAGAACTCGATTTTGAATGCCATCCGGACCAGGCGCCTTACTAGGGTGAGTTTGTCGTATGGCCCACCTGATTTCAGAAATGTTTGTATGCCGTAGAGGCTCGGCGACTTCTTGGGCTAACAACTGTGTAACCACCTGGTCCGTTTCCAGTGTGAATGTCGGATCTGATGGATCGTCATTCGGTTGGAACGTGGCCTCTAATGTGTCTGCCAGCAGTTCTGCTTTCTCCGTGTCGGAGTAGGCATATCCTGCCGGGCCTTGTAGCGTTGGTACTTTGTATGCCTCCCGTGTGAAGTGTCTCGCCATCTGCCACGTGGAGCGCGTGGAGGTGTCGAAGCTGGCTAGGAGCTTGTCCCATTCCTTGCTTCGGTGTGTCTGTATTTGTGCTCGAATGGTGTCTCTAAGTCTGTTCATATGTGTTTTGTATATCTGCAATCGAGTTCGCTGCCAATACCTTCTAAGTCTATTTCTTAGGGTTATTAACTCCTTTATTCTATCAGGGAGCACCGTCCTGTGTTGATGCGGAGTTACAGTTGGTATTGATTCGGATATCGCGTCCTGTATGGCAGCAGTGAGGGAATGAACAGACTGATCTATTTCCGCCTCGCTGTTGATGTTGTCTGTGTTGTTCATGTTTCTATCTAAGGTTTCCCGGAATAAATCCCAGTTTGCCTTTCGATAGTTGAACATGATGCGCTTGTCTCTGTACTGTATAGTGCCTGTATTGCAAATTAGTACTGGATAGTGGTCTGAAGTCAGGTCCTGTAAGACCGTGAGGTCTAGAGTAGTTGTGACGCCCTTTATGAGGGCTATGTCCAGGACATCTGGCTGTGCGTTTCGTCTGTTGGGCACGAAAGTTGCCTCGCGTGGCCCAAGGACGATGTAGTTATGTGTCTGTGAGTGTGCGTGTAGTGCCCTTCCGCTGGGGTTGGTGCGCCTACTGTTCCATAACGGATGTTTGCTGTTTAGATCCCCAGCTACTATAACCCTCCCTGAGATGTTAAGTAGCCGTTCTATGTCTCTCAGATCAATAGGGGGCCTGCCAGGTTTATTATAGACGGCTATGAGTGTGGTGTACGCTCCGTTCAGCTGGATTCTAACAGCCGTGGCTTCAAGCTTGTTTAGTCGTGGTAGTGGGACAAGCGAATGGGCGATGTCTTGTCTAATAATAATTGCAGTTCCGCCGCCTCTACGACCGTCTTGTCTGTCGGAGCGGTAGACTGCGTGTTGTGTGAAGTGTACATTGTCCGTAGGGACAAGGTGTGTCTCGTTCAAGAGCGCGATGCCGACGGCATGTTGCGTCATGAACGCGGCCAGTTCGACCCTTTTGTTGTTCAGGCCGCGGGCGTTCCAGAAAAGGATACGCGTGTCTCGGCCCATGGGGCGTCTAGCCATGATGGAGGGAGAACGAGGGCATGAGGTTTGAGAGCTGTCCTTGGACAGCGGAGAGGATGGCTTGCATGGTCTCTAGGATCTTGGCGATCATGGAGTTGACTAGGGCCGCCATGGGGTCCTCTGTGTTTTGCCTGGCTTCTCTGTTAGGGAGAGCGGCCTGAGTGGCAACGGGCAAAGCAGGAGCTGAAGGCTTCTGCTTCGTGTGTGTGTGGGGGCCTTAGCTGGCTGGGAACGGCCTGCCTTGGCGGGTTTTGTGGTGGAAGGCTGGGCAGTCTTTTTGTTTTTGGGCTTGCCGGCCTTCTTGTTTTTCTGGCTCTTAAACAGCCGTGTTGCTGGAGCAGCCTGTTTGTTGGATGTGGTGGCTGGCTGCTCCAGTGGTGTTGTAGGAGGGGCCTGCTCTGGGACCTGAGCAGGTGTAAGGGGCTGCGCTGATGGCGCAGGGGCCTGTGCGGGCTCAGGCTGTGTTGGGGGCTTTGCCACTGCTGCGGCGAAAGAGCGTCCGCTTGATACGGTGGACTGGGTGGGTCGGACAGTGGGGGCTGAGAGGACGGGTCGGGATCCTTGAGGAGCTGTCAGAGGAGCTTGTCCCTTACGCAGGGCTTCCTTCCTCCGTTGCAACTCTGCCTTGTATGTGGGGCAACCCCTGTAAAGGGCAGAATGATCACCTCCACAATTGGCACAGGTCTTTCTCCCGTCCTTCTCCAACTTTCAGTTGACCACAGCGTGGTTTCCGGCGCACACCTTGCATTTCTGCTGTGTCCAAACCGCAGGCAGTTGGAGCACTGCAAGGGCGTGGGGGGGTGGGTTGAAATGTTCAACGCGTACGCTCTGGTACAGCACTAGATCCACTTTAAGGATCTCGTCAGCTGACGGGCTGTCCTTCAGCTCGACTATGAACATTGGGAGGGCTCGCCTGTGCACGCAAAGCCCTGCAGTCTCAGGTCCTCCACGACCGATTCTTTATTTGTTGATTCGTGAATTCCGCGAACGACGTATTGCCGCGTACGTACGTCACGGATGAGATATAATGAGTGTTCCACACTCTTTGACTTCAGAAACTCTTGTAGATTCTCGTAGTCACGTCGTGTGGATGTGTATATGGCCGTGCATTTGTCCCGGCACTTAGTGAAGAACCTTTGCGGCTTGTAGCGCGCCATGAACTCCCGGTTCAGCGCGCCCAGATCGCCGTGGTTGTAGGCCACTATGGGCTGTAGGACATCTGCAGGCATTGTGTTGGTTGTGGTGGGCTGGACTGGGGCGTCCTGAGTTGATGTGCTGGCTTGGGCTTGGACTTGGGAATTAGCCCGTGTAACGCTGTTCATTACGAGTTCAGTCCTGGGAATCTCGTGTCTGGGTTTTGTTAATTTACGTTTGTTTATGATTAGTGGAGAGACTCCAGGACTCCCTGTAGGGGGACTCCTTCTCTTCCCCTTTACAATTTGCCATTCGGCAGACTGTGCAGCCACGATTGGAGCGGCTGCAGAGTCTAGTGACTCCAGGGGTCAAACCCCTAAATACCAGATGGGCCATTATTTAGTCTTGTGCAAACTGTTGACTAGATAATTTCTTAGTTCTGCTGCCTCGGACCTCACTTTGGTACAAAGAAATCAACGATTACAAAAATTTTATAGTTTTTGATAATTGGATTTTAACAATAATTTGGTGAGTTGTTAGTTTATTCCTTTATATATATATATATATATATATATATATATAAGTATTTTCTAAATGAAATATGTATTTCACAGATTATAAACCTGAATACGGCACGAATATGCGCCGAAACGTCGTTTAAATAATGAATAAAAACTGCCTATAAAAATCGGCCGGAAATAAAGTATATATTGTTTAGTATCATTATTCTTGTAATGTGTAGAATTGATATCTAAAAAAATATTTTAAAGAAAAGTGTCATATAAAATATCTCTAAGTATCATCGATACAAGTCCACTGTATAATTAATCCTGCTCAGAGGGTCAACCCTTATACCTGCTGTTTGACCGCAAATGGTACGACAGCGTTTGACGTTCTAACTTTACACCTCAGGAATACGCATTTCCGTCAAGCGTGCAGCATTACGTCCGCTACTGACGGACAACGCTTTCCTAGGAAACCATCTGCGTCATCCGCTGACGTTCGCATATCAAATGCAGCGACACTCCTTGGAATTTAGCGCCACAGAGATTATAGAGTGCAGAGACAAACTATATCGCTGGTATTGCCATAGCAACGGCTAGATAAGCAGTGTACATATCCGAAGCTTAAATAAAACATTTTATAATACTTCTTTGTATTCAATATTGCATCTTACTTCTAGCCTACGTGACCAATATATATATATATATATATATATATATATCTTTAATCACGTTATACACATTTATACAACATATTACATGAAATATGTTGTGGAAAATGTTAAACTATATTAGAATGTTTTGCGAACTGGCGAATTAAAGTAGAGCAGCTGTTATTCGGAATCGAAGTGATTTTGGAACTCAGCGTTCAAATATGATGTAAACATAAGAGGGTACAAAATTAGGATTCGTACTTGAATAGTGACTTTATAGATTGATAGCTCTTTTTCCGTAGCTGGAGGTTTGTAATATTTATTTAATTATAATTTATACTTTTCAATGGAAGCCAGTCTGTAATATTTAGTTAAATGTAAATTATTAAAAGTATATTATCGAGTAATTATACTTAATAATTATAGATTGTTTAAAATTGTAGTCACATGTTCGATTTGTTCAAGACACATTATATTATATCATTTTAATGAGCATAATTTTGGTTCTGTAAATATTTAATATGGATTGATAGGAAATCAATCGCCAGTTCGTAGGATTTTAGAGGGTGTCATTCCTCAGGTCAGACGTGACCATTTTTGGCCGTACCAGATTAGTCAGTCGACCTGAGTGTGGAGGAGATGGTCATCGACTCCAGGAAACGTCTATTAGCGCTGGAAAAGGTGGTAAATTTCCAGAGGCAGGCAAATTTTAATGGATGTCACGAACACGTGACATGCCAAAAGGAATAGTGCTAGAAGTACCGTCGGAATAGAAAAGTCTGCGATGTTCTGAAGTAGAGGAAAGATCAGCCTGGCAGTTGGTCTACGGTCGCTTCCGAATATTTATATGCAAAGGTACGTATGCAAAACAAGGCAATTACGAGAAGTAGTTTCCTCGAATAGAGATCGTCATAGATCGTCGTTTCCTACGAGTCCCGCGAACTCCAGCAGCTTGCTGCACCACCGTGGAAGTGAGGAAAATCTATATATATTTACGTGCCTGATCCTTTCCTCTGCTACGCGGACCGCAATAAATCGCTGTAATTCGATTTAAGTCTCATGCTCTGGTCAAACCTTATTGTTAACTTTATTAATTTAATTTGAAAATTAAACATGCTTCATATTCCAAGATTGAGATTCCGTAAATATTATTTTAAACATTAAATTACAGTTTCCGAACTTCGGTATTGATATGTACTGTATTACTGATCTTGCTGATGTGTTTCAACAAATCAACTTCGAATAATATCGTTTACTAGTAGGGATGTATTTTCTCAAATAAAATAACATTAATATGAATAAATAAATTAATTAATTGACGAAATTAATGAGATACTGGGAATAATCCGTAAGAGTCACGCCACAAACTTAATAATTATAGTGCAGCTGATAATATTGTCAAAAATTTTTGAGGGGTGACTGTCTACATGAGGGTGATTTATAAACTGGCAACTCTCTTTCAATAGTATAGGAAGGGAATTTTAAAGGGGGATGAGGAAGGGAGAGGAAGACCGTCAAGAGTTGAGCTATATTTAAGGATCACAGCGCTTTCATGTATTATTAATTTTCATTATTTGCTTAAATCAACCTTGTGAAATAGAATGTAAAAATGAACACTTTCGAGTGCTTATTAAGGCTCCTGAATGATTTCTTTAGTGCAAGTTACGGTTCACACATTCTGGGAAGCACTTAAGAGATTATTTGAACAGATATGAACTCCAGGGGGGCAATCTTTTAAGCTCTCAGAATAAGTCGCAAATTATCCTGGCTTGCAGCTTTTCATCATGTACATGTTTCGAGTCTTATTCCATGGAATTAATTTCGTATGTTGGCATCAATATGTCATCCCTAACACGCATATATTACTTTTAGTAATGATACGAGCCAACAACTGATTCTACTGTTCGTTTTTTTTCAATCTAAAGTGATTGCGTCTCTTGGCACACACAAAAGGCATTCGTGTGTGGCGTGATGCCAACTGATACGACAAGTATAAACTCCATTCGACAGGCAGAGCAGATATCTGTATTTGAAAACTTTTACGCGCATCAATTTTGATTTCGTGCGTTTCCACACATTTCCATCCATTGTAACGAATCATGTTACAGGTCAGCATATCATGTCAAGCATGGCAGATACTTGGAATTGCGACATGATATCAATATTCTTGTAATAATTGTTTTGTAAACTCCCGTTTAAGCGCCAAAATAATGCGTAATAATCGATTAGCATACGTATAAAATCCTTTATTTGACAAATTTATACTATCGAACTGCAGTGAGTATAGAAAGACTACTCAATTCAATCTTTTTTCTTATTACAATGACAAGTTACTTCAGGGTGGAAGCTCCCGGTTAGTAACAGAGGAAGGGATTAAGAGGGAGGATGCTGAAGAAAGAGTAAGGAAAAGAGCTAAGGACTAACCGGGGTCCCCAGCTATAGTTTAGGTACCCTAACTCGTATTTGTCTTAAAGTATTGTAATGCGTCCCTCCCTCTCAGATATTTTCTCGTCGCAATACCGGCCCGGACGCCACTGCATATGCAGAATTAATATATATTTCTCTCGAATAAACTATACAGCAATCGCGAACCGCGAGATCCCGAGGGAAATGGCCAGCGTCGATCCAAGTCACATGAGTTGTTGAATCGAGCATGAGACTCTCAGGGGTCTTGGCTTTAATTAATTATTTTCGGGAGGGACAGTTGATTGAATAACTAAACAAAGGGTTAAAAGTTTTAACAATTTAATTTGTCATTTCATTCCCGGCCAAAGCTTACTCCGACTCGACAATAATTGGATGTTGCTCACATTTACTCTTACTTAAGCTCTACTCTAAGCTAAACCAAAATATTTACAATAATACTGAATTATACGAGACATTATAATGTTCAGTGGCACGTCCGGCCATTGTTCTCACAACCACACGAAGTAAAAGGGAATGGGCGTGCTTACTATTTGAAGGTCTCGGTGCGTTGTCCGTAGTTTGTGCCCAGTCACATGCAGGAACAGGAACGTGTGGTATCACCTTGAGCAGGGTCGGTTCTTGACGCCTCTGCGATAACACCTCTCTTCGCGCGTTCCACCTTAGATCGCTCTTCAGAACTCAATTATCTCTTAGACCATCCGCTCTAACACTCCGACTTCTCGACCACTAATTGTATACTGTACTCCTTTCAAAATATCACTTCCCTCCAATTGCTCTCACCAAACTGTCTCGTCTCATTCCTCCTCAAACGTTTCTCCTCCGTCTCTCCCAAAACCGCACCATACCCTCCGTCTCCAAAAAAATAATAATAGTGTCCTCACTTACCGTTCACGGCAATCTCTCCATCCACACAAGTCCGTTCACAGCAAAAAATAATAATGTCCACACCAGTCCACCCTATTTATGTCCCAGACCTGTCCCCACTTCCTGAGGGTTTTCAAATCAAGTTTACAATCCATATGACCGATTCCAAGTCAACGACCGGCAAGCATCAAAACATCTGACCTGCCAAACACAATGACTCCTTACCCGTGGGTTGCTGCAACGACCGACCGCGCACAAATTTAAGTGGTGAAAATTATAACACGCCTGAAGGGAGAAAACACTTATTAGATTATTGTACGGAAAATCCTAGATACCTGCATCGTATTTTTTTCATAAGATGACAGGTTACATTAAGGTGATCTTATGAAACGTTAAATCCCCGTCCACATTTGCGAGCAACGAACCGAACACGAGTATGTGCGCATGCGCAACCTGATGTCCGCATGCGCTAGATCAGCCAGGATTGCTCGCCGTGTTTTCCATCTGTTGTCGGTATTTTGACGAAACACCAAAGGAATGCTCGGTTCGCGTGCGTCGTAGTGTGGACGCCAGACGAGCTCAACCGAGCTGAGCTCTTTCGCTTGTATTAGAGATCATAGCACCTTGGCCTGTGTTCTTTGATTGTCTCGATCATTTGCGATATAGCTTCAAGATGATGATGACATCGGATTGGGATTGGTCCCAAGAGCGGACTCTGAAATTTATCGATGCTGTTAGGAGCCACCCAGCTATATGGGACTTAAGATAAAACTGAATCAAACTCCAAACCTCTCACAGAATCATAAAATCCATGTGAAAATACTTCACATAATGAGGCAATTTACCTTGTTATTTAATTCTCATGGCATGAAGTATTATACAGGGTGAGTTCAATTAATAGTTATCTACATTTACCATTGGATATTAATCCTAAATTTCTTTCATATACAAGTAAAAACATTTTAAAATATGTATTACACGTGTTTAAGTTTTTATAATTATCTATAAAAGGATGAAAGCTTGAAAATATGGATTACTCTAATGTATTTCATGTATTTCACATTAATTTGTAAATGTAACAATAGTTAAAAGAAATACATAAGATTTTTTGTATCATTAAGGCAGAAGGCCACGTGCAATCATCCCTTAAATAAATTAACAATGAAAGATGTGAAATTATCCTTATAAAAACACAATAGCACGTGACAAATAATTGTAAGAACACTAAACTTTAGGTGTGATTTTATTAACATCAGTATTATTAAATGAAATCAATTTAGAAAATGTAAAAATATTATTATAATTAAGTTTTCATTTAAAAAAATTATAAGTTGTTTTCTATTACATTACATCGCAATGTAAATAAAATAAATTACCCGCTTCCTATATGTTGCCTTTAATAAATCTTTCCTCGGCTCGTTCCTTACAATCAAATCACTTGCTGGTTGCTACCCTCGCTGCTTGGAGTAAAATGTCTTCAAAGATTATGATCGACTGCTTTCTTGTGGCTCGTGTTCGTAAGCCGCTCGGTTCGCGCGTGTTCGCTGCCACTAGAACGCCGAACCGAGCAAGTTTCAGCTTGTTGCTCGGTTCGTGCTCGCAAGTGTGGACGGGACTTAATAGCACAGAAAAATAATTTGAAAAAGGGGGATGAGGTAGAGAGCCAACCTTATGTTGTCTAGTGGCAAGCGTCACTGCCTCACAGAGAGGTCCTGGGTTAGAATCCTGGCATGGGCTTGGATGTTTTTGTCGTCATGGTCACGGAGACAGGGCGTAACCTGCATCACGTAGGTCGGGCTTATGGGTACTCAAGCCGTTTGGAGTTAGCTGTGGGGTCGCATTATTCCCTTCTCCACACTTCAACCAGTTCTATTAGGATCAGTGATCAACTCTTAGCGTATGCCCAATGTCTGCCACCGCGTAGCATACACCCTAAAACACACAAAGAAACACTGGCTCGTGAGAACATTAAAAGCCAGAGGGAGAAGGACGTATGCTGGAAGGTAAACAACAATTGTCTCTCCAAAGTATCATCAGGTCTTTCTGTAGAAGATTAATGTATTAAAATACTCTATTAATTATCTTAGAACAGAAATGACGGAAGAAATTATACATAAATGTCTAATGATGTATAGATTTTAAGGCGCTGAACGTGAATATCACGATCAGAATTGTCTCATAGCTCAAGTTTACAAGTAAGTTGGGACTGTACGGTGCACGTACATTGTTACTGAAATCAGTAAAATATATTCAACAATTGAACTTAACTAGCTTATCAGGAGCTTGTTTGCTTACCGTTTGTGAGCGGTGTCTGAAGAATCTCCCTGTGGCATCCTGCTGAGATCAGAGAACATGGTAGAAGTCCACTGTCCTTTGTGTAGTAGTTCTAATAAGCATGAATATGTTGGTGCACAATGTCCCTAACATTCTCGGCTCGCCTGTTTCTCAAGAACAACGTTGCCACGTTACGAAAACAATATCTCGAATGTAGCTAATTAGGGGACTATAGAATATTCACATTTGTGATCCCCTCTGGAAACTTCGTACACAAATACTGAAATGCTGCTCCATTCCTCTTCACAAATGTTTCAATGAGTACCAGATTAATGTGCAAAAGTGGGACAACAATTTTCTCGGATTCACTACAGTATTTTTGACCCAGACACCATAACTGCTGGTGGAGGCTATTTCCTCTGTGTGTAGTGTTTTTCTCTTTCACGACTGTCCCGCGAACATAGGTAACTACAATACACTGTGCTTCATATATAATTGAACAAAACGAATAACATAGCACTCCGTTTAATTAGCTGAAATTATTTAATTTTGAAGTTATAATGATATAATTTTGAGGGCGCTGCGGGAGTTTTCTCGCAGACGCTTCCTCCCCCCTCCCCGAGTGACTGCGGCGCTCACCTGACTATGTCGGGAATGCCTCGTACTCTCTCTGCGTATTTTTTTTATCAAAGTTCTCACATACCGAGGCACCTTCACCTATTTTAGGAGATATATGTACTGGGGTCAAAGACCTTGGGCATATGGCAAGAGTTGTCCGCTGATCCCATTAGATCAGCCAGCCAACTGCCTCCTGAAACTGGTGGAGACATTGAGAAGGGAATGCTGCGACCCCACAGCAAACTCGTCTCCCGTCATTCGGAAGGGCGTGAGAATAGTACCCAATGCCCGACCTACCTGATGCAGGTTTTCTAGAGTTTTCCCTGCATCTCTTTAGGTGAAACACCGGGTAGGATCCTTAAACAATCCTTTAACCCTTGGCTACCTTGCTCTACCTTCCGCATCCCCCCTTTTCAATTCCCTTCCTATGCTATTAAAGGGGAGTTGCCTGTTTCAGGATCACCCTGATGTAGCCTGTTAACCCCCCTCCCCCCAAAAAATTATATAATTTTATGTGGCAACAGTCATCCCTGGAGGAAGTTTATCAAAATGAAACCATCAATGAAGGAGAAAGCATATTGTGTTTTGGAATACACAAAAACATCAACGTTTAACATCGTTCAAAGGCAATTTCGCTCAAAACAGTTACAGGTCACGGGCAGCTAGTATAAGAAAACAAGTCCAAAACAAACAGTAGCTAAGGGCGAAGTTGTATTCCTAAAACTTTTTTACTAAATCCCACTAAATCAACACGTCTTGCAATTTCTGAACTCAATGTACCTCATATGGTGTGGCGTGTGATATCTAAACGTCTTTTATTCTAACCTTATACCTTTCAAAGTGTGGAGGCGTTAAAATTTCAATCAACCCGTTCCGTAAAGCTTTCTCAGAGAATTTGCAAGAAGACGATAGTTTCGCGAAAGGCCTTGTGTTTACAGATGAAGCCACTTTTCATTTTCCTGGCAAAGTTGATCTCAATAATTTACGATTTTTGGGCACGGAAAGTCCAAACGGCGTAAAGGAACAACAGTGTCACTCTCCCAACCTGACCAGTTACTGCGTCGTTTCCAACAGTTGTGTAATAGGTCCTTCTCTTCGTGGCAAATCGATTAATGGATCCAATTACCGAGATATACTATTAGAGTGATTGGTAACTCAGTTAGAGGAGCGGTTCCCGGCTACCACGACGCTGCTCCACCACAGAACACCAGAATATGAAAAATATTCTACGTGGTTTGTCAGATGGTGTTCCATTGGTTAGATCTAACCACTTATGACTTTTCCTATGGTCATTTGCCCCCAGGCCGAACGCCAACTGAAGCAGCAGCTACTTTCGTATCTGTAAATAATATGAAGTGAAAAATTTTGTTTTTTACTGTAATGAGTGGAGTGTTTTTAAAAAATTAAATTGTAGTTAAACTGATAAATGCGGAATTTAATTAAACAATCGTAACGAGGAAGGTATTTATAAATTTATGGAAGTACGGCGAATCAATCGGGTATCTTAAAACTCTCAGGTTAAACTGTGGATGATACCCTCCCTTGGAGTCGAAGATTGGGAAATTACAGCGTACCTTAGTCGTAACGCAACGTTACCTCTCCGCCAACTTATTCCTAGGACGTTTTCCTCTACGTAGATAGGTTAATATCCTTCAACGTCCGGAACCAAACGACGATTCCTTCCGTACCCCTTCAACTTCAGAGAGTAGAATCACCATTCCAACACCGTGTGAAGAAATATAGAAATATCCAGCTTTTCAATCGATTTTTTTGTAAATCACGAAATACCATTGGTTGAGCCAACCACGCAATATTCAAGTAATTCGTTTTTTCTTTGGTTAGCGGTTCCCACGCTATTGTGGTTACTAGAAATGGCCGACATGCCATACCTGGGGATTAGACGGGGTATCAATTCTCGACATACTGACGCTATGTCCAGGTCTCAATCCTCGCTAACCTTATATTCAGAATTCAAAAATAACGATCTACATTCGGACAACAGTTAATTTATAATAATAAAGTGTATTCTTTCCCGTTTTATCTAGTGTGGTGAATAGAAGAGTTGATAAAATGTTTATCAATTTTCTCAACACCAATAACCACGAAATTCAGGACGAATAGTGTCTCACTTGTCCAAAAACTTCGTCATTACACACACAGTAGATAGAAGCTAGTTATTCATATTCTCTCTTATTTACGTATATAGTATTATTCACATTATAAAAATAATTCCTTATTAATCCTATTGAATGTATTTTCAAATATGTACTATTCCAATTATTTTTATTACTTGTCCTGATTGGATATTATTTATATGTATATGTTATTTCAATTTGAAATATATTATTTTCTTTGCAAACTTGTTATCTAATAACAAGTTATAATAAGTTATAATAACAAGTTGTTATTGTATAAGACTGTTCATACCTATAGATTCTTCCATTGTAACATATACATGGTATCTACATAATTGGACTATCGTCTGTGTAGTACTCCAGACTTCCATCTATTAAAAAAATTCAAAATCTTTCCTTTCTTTTGTCCATCATGACGTGATTCAACTGAAGACACATTCTGTTTAGTACTTACAGTAGAGACCGGATAATGGCACTCGAATACCACTTCATGAAATGTTTGAATAACAAATTTGATTGTATTTAAAAGTTTGAATTTTTTATTTTAAAACAGGGTGTAATTTTTTATATCACTAATATATTTTTATTATCACCCCTCTTAATTAAACTGTTCATGCTTTTATATTTCCCATTATTACCTAATGCAATAGGTTTATTGAACGCCAGGGTCCTCGCTTCGACTCAGATGTGCAAATTCCCAGTAAGAGGGAGTTCCCGGGTATAATTCCCGGCTCCGTTCGAGATATTTCCATTCTGATATTATAACTATGAGATTACTTAAATAAAAGCCAATGGCGAAAGAGGTGATATATGTGTGTGTACTTTTACTATTGTGGTAATAGGTAATTAAGTATCGAGTGATGCGTTGAGTGTTAACCATATACTTGGTTGGTAATACTTACTGGCCTCAAAATTCCTTTAAGCCCTCCGTAATGAAAAAAATTCTAGTAGTTTTCCATTCCTATTGACGTGGAGATCACGTATCCGTCGCCTCAGAAATGCGGTTCGAATGCTTTGAGGGGTCAAGGATTCCTTTGCAATAAACGTTCAAGAGTTAAAAATATTGCAAAATAAAATAAGCATTGATCTATTAAAATTGCAAAGTAATATACGACGTATGTTCTATACGCACACAACTGTAAAAATATTGTAACTGAACTTTATAGCATATAATTTACTATTGTGGGTGATATAATTTTGTTCTAAATTGTACAGCAAGGTATTTGCTCCTTGCTAAACTCAGAAGTATGAATTGTAAATGATATCATATTCGGCACTGATTATACGGCGCTTTTGAATTTTAATTAAGTTTACTGCATGGTCAATAGCAAATTATTATTCTGAGCTGAAAATTGTTGAGTGAAGTATCTCTAATTTTATGGAGCTGTCGCTAACTTTCCCGCATATTGCCTACCAACAACAAACAGTTACATGCTTCAACTCCTAAGCTCGACAATTGCAGAAGTTTGTTAAATCGTTAATAATTCGAGGCATCCGAAACCGGAAAGTCACATTACAAACTTCAGTGCTTGTGACCACGATCACTGGCATGTTTCTGTTTAAGTTTATTTATGAATACTTGCCATTGCAATGACGTTATTAAATAATTTAATATTTACATTCTGCTAATCTTTACTGCGCATGACATTTCCTTTTATTCTTCCCGTACATTACCGAAATATATGAAATATTATTGTCCAAAGAAATATACTTGCGGACATATAATATGCAGAGTTTTTAATATCGTAATTAATTACATTAAAGTGAAAGTAAATGATGGTTAATTTTATTTGTACGTTCTAAAATCAGACACATTATACTGTAAGCCGACATCGTTCTTATGTTTGCTAGTGCAAAATTACATTTACTAACCATATTTTTCCTCTCTACTCTTTTTCTCTATATTTCTTCACATGTCGAGGCACTTTCATCCATTTTGGAGGTATATATACTGGGGTCGAACGCCTTGGGAATAAGGTCAAAGTTGTCCGCTAATACCAATGGATCAGTTGACCAGCAGCCTTCTAAAACTGGTGGAGACACGGAGAATGGAATGCTGCGACCCCACTGAAATCTCATCTCTCATCCCTCTGAAGGGCGTGAGAATAGTTCCCAATATCCCGACCAACCTTTTATAGGGTTTTCCTGCATCTCTTTAGGCGAAACACCGGGTAGGATCCTTAAGCTATAGCCCTCGGGTCCTTGGCTATCTGTCTCTACCTTTAACATCCCCCCTTAATCAAATCCCTTCCTTGCTATTAAAGAGAAATTGCCTGTTTCAAGATCACCCTCATCTAGACTACATACCCAAAACGAAAGAAAACACAAATGCTCATCTCTAAAAGTAGCTATGATAATCATTCAACAGATTAGGATTACTAGAATGCACAGTCGCCAACTTTCAAAACTTGACGAAATTACTACTCTATTTGGATAAATTCTTATAAGTTGCAGTTGCAAGGAAAACAGTAATTGAAGGATGTTTGAAAATACCAATATGGACACTGAATAAACAACTTGGGAAGATAAGAATGTCAATTTGTAAAATAACTTAGTTGAATAGATTGTTATAAAAATTATAATCCACTTTAATTTGTTTAAGATTTACTATAATCAGTATTTTGTTCACGAAAATATTGAAATATTTCAATGTGTTTTCTTCTGTCAGACTATAATAGGAAATTTTGCTATAAAGTATATTTAATTTGCAATGGAGATGCAAAACATTACTCGTCACCTTTATTAGTCGTAACAAAATCGAAAAAGAACCTCTGCAAAACAAACATTAATTTTATTCTAAATTACCACTTAAAAGTTCAGTCATCTGCAAACTTACGTGATACCTTCTATTTAAAAATAAGTAGCACTTACTCTGTTAGTATTTTACAGTTATATGTCGAGTCTGCTCTCTAAATAAGGCTGTTTGTGTAGCTTCCCCAATCTTGAGTGATAGTTCTACATCTCATGGCTGTGGGTCCCCTCTCACATCAAACCATTCCATGTTTTTCTCTCGTCAATTTTTCGTTCTTAGGTTTTGTATTATTCTTGTAAATAATACGTATGTATGTTTGTTGTAACCATGTTCCTTAACTTTGTGGTGTCTCAGATAAATTTTTTGAAGCTTCGATTTAATTTACTGCTGCTCTGGTATCTTGTTGGTCGTGCTAAGCTCCAACACTTTGGCATGGGCGTGAACTAAAGGGGCTGGTGATGGTTGACTAAATTTAAGCTAGTGTTTTAGTGTAAATTAACGATAAAAACAATACATCTGATGAATACACTACTCAGCTTTGGAAAACAGAATGCTTGCAATCAGTTAAGATATACCGTAGTGCACAAGCTTGATTTTGAAGCACACGAAATACGAGACTACGTACCACATGCTTGGGGTTGGTTGACTTTTAACTAGGTGTAAGTTTACCTATGAAGTAATTGGTATAAATATCACCAGGGATTAGATTCTAACGTTGATAGACGATTTTTATGTTTTCTAAGAACGAATATACGTTGTTTTTGTTGATCGCTATGGATCGAGAAAAAGTCGTAGATTGAGGAGATCGTGTAGAGAGTCGGGATGAAGTTTAGGAAAACCTCCAAACCCCTATTCACCAGCGATCAGTTTGATGTTTCACAAGTTAGTGTTGGATTTATTATTATATGAAAACTTTCGTGGTTCATTAGGTGGAAATGCGTAATAAAAGTCAGCTGTTATCAGGAAGTATTTTTCTACGGCCAGTTCTTCCTGAACATAAAATAATTGACCACTTTTTGTATTGCAAAGTCGATTCAGATCTCGTCAAGTCCGGATAATTTTCCAACATTTTCTTCAATTTTATCACGTGGTAATT
This sequence comes from Eucriotettix oculatus, assembly GCA_034510155.1. NCBI lineage: Eukaryota > Metazoa > Arthropoda > Insecta > Orthoptera > Tetrigidae > Eucriotettix > Eucriotettix oculatus. The sequence goes on along the minus strand of CM067376.1, from coordinate 212,358,880 downwards.
CAGCGTTTTGTATGGTGAAGCAATTGCTTTTGTTGTAGAATAAATACTTTTGTCATAAAAATATATTGTTGGAATGGTGTATCATGAACATCGTTGGGAGTACTTCCTCGATGAGTCTTTCTTTTGTACGTCCGTATGGTTCTGAAATAGCATGTGAAATATATCCGAACTACTATGAGGTAAGACTGACCAGATGGTCAACCAGTCCAAAAATAAATTGGTCTACGAACTCCATATCGCTTTTTAATTTTTAAACACGTGCTATAAAAATGAAAAACAGTAATACATAATAAAAAGATTAACAATAAAACTCTTACTTCAAATTGCATGAAAGTTAATAACAACGGGTATATAGGCGTTATTACATAAACAATGCGTGTACGTGATGCATCGTTTTGGGAGATTGAGTGGGGGTTGACAGCGGTTTCCCCCTCGTACTTGGATAACGCAACATTTTCGAGTATGTCGAGTTTTTGACAGCTATTCAATCTACTCTTCCAGTCAAATATCCCCGGTCTTCCCTATTTGGCCACCTTAAGACTTGCACTATTCGTAAGAACAGGAGTTGTGCCTATATTTTCTTTCACACGTTTTTATAAAGCGACATACCAATAACTTTTATTTCATACTTTCTGTTACTTATTGGCTCTGTTTAATACTATCTTCTTTCGGAATCTTGACATTTATTTTGTTTACGTATTAATAATATTCTCGACGAAAATATAATATTTGTCACAATTCATTGTATTTTATGTTGACAACAATGTAAGATCCTGGTATTTCTCTTATTTATTCTCAACGCAATTAGCAATATTTAAAGATAAGAGGGTGAATTACTGTCACAAAGACAAACATTAACAGAAAATGGTTCTTCCGAGACTTCCTCAGTCTGTAAACATAATGTCAACAAGACCTAAAATAGCATCAAATAATTCACCGTACTTATTTACAAATAAATTGGTCTAATGGTCGTGTGTATCATGTTTCATAAAATTATTAGTATATAAATTTTTATCAATTTTCTATTTTCAATTTTTCAGTCCTGTATTTTGTAGTGTCAGTACAAAATTATCTATTATAAGGTTTTAAAGTCTACATTTTATAAGTAATTGAACGGGATGAATGATTATAATAATTTGATTTTGTATTAATTTCTATTTCTGATTTTCGGCCAGATTTTTGTCATTTATTTTTTAAAATAGTATATTTATAATCATTCTACTTTTTAGTGTAGTCGTATTTAAGGGCTATTTTATTTCAGTTTAATTTAAATAAATTTGTTAAACTAAGTCTTCCGATCTGCGGAACTCGTGGCGTTCAAAATTCAAAAGGGCCGGAGAAACAACCATTAAAGAGGACGTCTATGAAAGTGATTAGAAGCCGTTGGCCAGCAGAATCATAAATTGAGTAGAGACTCAACATTTAGTCACGTCTGAAGAGTTCTGCCAGAAAATTCAGTAACCTCTGGTTCGTGAAGTTTCATGTCTTTGAATCAAGAAATGTGAACTCTGTATTGTGAATTATAAAATGTAAATTAAAATTCTATAAAGTCATCGATATTTCACCCGGATAGGGGAATATCGGAAGTTTCAAGTTTGGTGTAACAAGAATGGGGAGTTAGTTGTTGGGGAAATGGGGAAAAGGGTGGTTGTTGAGTTGTCGTTGAGTTATTGAGAAGTTAGGAGGAGAAATTCAGAAAGGACAGTGGTCGAAGTATGGTTAAGACTTTAAGCGAGTGATAAAGGAAATTCCAAAGATAATATTTGCTGGAGTGGGAAGAAGAGGTCAGACAGGGCAGTGGTTAATAAGATTTAAGCAGTTAGTTAACTTTTGAGCGGACGTGAAACACCTGGTGGTAGCAGAGACGAGGTGGCGGTAGCGGGCCTCTAGTTCAAGAATTGTCAAAGGTTCCGGTCAAATCTACCTACGAGTTCCGGTGTCGTCGTTGGTTGAGTGCCAACCGTAAATCCCTCAAAGCCATCAAAAAAATGCCACATTAGCCATTGTCACCAACAATTAGTGTTCGGAATATAAACACCAGGTATTTGAGCCCACCATCCACTGAGAAAAAGAATCACTTTATTTCGTTATTATTTAATTTTAATTGTAAATTCATTTTTTAAATGCATATATTTTTTAAAGAGCAGGAAGGTAAATTTTATTCGCTGTTTTGTTAAATTTATATTAAGGTACTTGTACCAAATAAGGTCCGGATACTAATAAGGCCCACCCTCATTTTATGACTTCAAAAATTGACAATAGCGCCAATTGTCTTTGGTAATGAAAGCTTATGACATCTAATGCTTATAAACGTAGTGTCGGCCATTTTATATTCATTTGTGTTTTTTCATTGAAGGATAAAGGGCTGCTTCTTATTTGCAAGGTACGTTGTATCTAAAGCAATCGGTATGGATATGGAGCAATTTTGTCTGTAAATATATATTTATTGACAGAAAATTGTGATTTGTTAAGGTAGTAGCTTCATTTCTTTAATATGCACTTTCTTTCGAAACTATTAAATAACACGTGTTTTGTTCCCATTAAGGCCCTTTCCTGGCGCTCCAAACAATGACCGGGTGTTTGTGCTTACAATAGAGTATTATCTAAGTATTTACTTTGTTATGTGCTACGCCAAAGCATATTTAGCTGTGGCACGTCCACATGTGACATGTATTTTTATTATTTAATTTAAATTTATTATTTTTTGAGCATTTTTACATTGGTTGCTACGAGAAATGTCAAAACAAAGCATTTGAAGTATATTCATTATTTTTATCTTAAGATGAAAGTCGTTTCTTTTGTAATAAGTTTATTTTAAGTAATTAAAAAAAATTAAATTCAGGAATTTAAAACTTGAACTTAACATTGCGTGGTTTAAGGAAACTGTTTATTTTTAGATGAACCCACAAAAGAAAAGAGCAACATGGACTGAGGATGATTTAAAAAGAGCGATGGTTGCTGTTATCGTAGGGATGTTAGGGATGTCTGTCAGATGTACAGGATCCCCTGACGTACGTTCCGCAATCACATAACTTGTGGAGTAACAACCAAAAATTTAGGACGGAGGATCACGAAAAAGAGCTTTGCCAAAGATTTTTTAGACTTGCTGTAGTTGGGTTATCCAATAACAGCTTAAGTTCTCCAACGATGCGTATTTTTATATTGTGAGGATAATAATTTGCAGAATCCATTTAAACAGACGAAAGGATTGGCTGGATTATTCCTCTATTATATATATTATTCCTATGACAACGAAAATTACTGTTATCAAAACAATTTCGAATGTTGTGTAATGACCTTAAAAATTGAAAAATAAGACACTAAAAACCTGCGTGTATAATTAATTAAAAAGCTTTTGACTAAAAACTAGAATTATACATATCTCAGTATTATCTCATTCCACTTATTATTCATATAAAAGTGTGTTCAAATGGTTTTATTGCCATTAAAATGCTCCATAAGGGAAATATGAACCGGATTTTGCTATGGACCATATTTGGAACAGACACAAGACTTTAACATTTATTTTAATGTGATGATATTAATTAACTTACCTCTCTGTTAACATTTATTATTTTACTGCATACAGTTGGAGGATATTAAGTGTATATTACAGAAATGGTACCTCTTACACACACTGAATAAACAAGTCTTAAACTTTCTTATTTATTCTCCTTGCTGTCTTAATTTAAAGTAAAATCAAAATTACCCTCAAAATATTACAACTTTATTATAATCACTGGTACAAAATTTTCATGCTCGAATCTTCTAATTAATCGGATTGTAAATGCTCTTTCCGTGCTCAGTAATGGAACAATAGGATAACATATTTCGATGCTAAATCATTCTAAGAACCGAAAACACTAATTTCTTTTCAGTGAACTTATTTTTTTTACAAGTCTTCTATTTTTCTTATTTTCAAGAAATATGCAATGTTCTTTTTGAGTGGTTGTGAAATTTAGCCGAGATAACTCTATTCACAACTGGACAACGCAATGCATAGCAAGTGAATGGGAGTCGCCATATTTCTCAAACTGTCTTCGAAGCTGACACTCAATATTTATGATAGGACGGGGCACCTGTTATGGAATCTTCCCTCGGGAAGAACCTCTGCTGCATTAATGACAGCCAATATTGGACGCGTCAGACCCTCGTTTCCCTACTTTCGCATTACTAGTCCAGCTACATTGAAAAAGATCACGTGGGCTACTAAGCACAGTGTTACTGCTGTTTATTATATTATACAAACCGTGATAAGGAAGAGCCTATGTAATCCTTTAATTATTTTATATTTATCATTTTTCCTGATTTATCTTTGATGTAAAACTATCTGCTGATTGAGAGGTAATTATTTTTACATTGATTTTAAAACAAACTCATGTTTACTACAAAATTGTTTTAATGTTTCGTGAAGTGAGAAAAACTACATTACAAAGATTTTATTTTTATAATCAACTTTTATTTTATTAAATTATAGATTAGTAGTTTTATAACTAAATGGAATAGCGTACACCATTTCCTTAACTAAGAATTAATTGATTAATAATTTACGTACTTGCGTTAAAAGTATGAGCTGATAGTAATAGTTATGAAATTATTTTACATTTTTTGTTTTAAGGGAGTATATAATATGCGCACCGTTAAAATTGCCTAGGATACATTCATATTTTTAGTTTATTTAATTATTACTTCGCCGAACAGGAAGTAAAGTAGACTGAAGCTCTTGAAGCACATTGTTTTAATAAATATTATATAATATTTTTAAAATAAACACAATTAATTTTGCACTTACAATGTGATTTTTCAAAGGTGAACTCTGATAAATTCAATGCATTTGCATAATATAGAACGCCGAAGGATTGTAAAAAGTTATCCACCAGAAGTGATCCCATGCGCCTTGCAGACTAGTTTAGCTTTCAGAATTGAAATTTGGCTTCTTACATTTTGTCTATTGTAATGAAAAAAGGAAAATTTCATAAAATTTGATATTTTCACTTTACCATCCTTATTGTTGATATGGGAAGGAAAGTAACCGTTTATCGCTAGACGAATAGTTCTAGAAAGTATCTTCCAATTGATCTCTCCCCCATTCGATTCTTATACCTTAAACTAAGTAAAGTAACATTATCGTCTAAAGTGTTTCCACTAGTCAATTAATATATAAGTTGTTCACATAGGACACAATTTTAATTTTTCAGTCTTTAGGAGACTTTCTATGGATATTAAGAAAATGTTTGTGTGATTAAGGAATGAAACGATGATAAGTTATATTAAGCATTCTTTGGAAATATAAGACACGCTTATCGTTAATAATTATCGCTCTGAAATTGAGAAAATTAAGAACACTGAATTTTGTAGGTATAATTTACCACGTTAATTTGGCGTCAGGAGTATGATAGATTCCATACCGTCGGCAAAGCTATCCGATCTCTCAATTCTGCGAAATCATAACGTCCAGAAAATCACGTTGTTGATGAAAATTTTTATATCTGGGAGATTCCCTGCTGCTCCACTCCCAAATTTTCTCGAATTTAAAACTCATCTTCTTGGGTCCTCGGGTCATTTACCCTTGATATTACGACGGTGTTTTCAGCCCTCGTACGCGTCTCACAGTAAATTCCACATCTTAGCCACGAAAAGCCTTGGTGGTATAAAACTGACGAAAAGACTAACCAGACACACAAATCTTGCTAATCTCTCAAATAATATAAAATTAATTATAAATCCATAAATTTTCATGGTACAACATTATGTGATGCTAATTTTTAAAAACAAACTAACCAAGGAGCAGAATAATTTTAAGTATCGACTGTGATGTTCAGTGATCTCAAATAAGTAGTTATATTTATCTGACTTCATTAGATTATTAAAAGATAAACCAGTCGAATAGTAAGAAAAATATTTTAAATAAATAAATATTTATGAAATAAAAGTTTCCAGAAATATTCATCTGAAGGCAGTGTGCAGGTAAAGCACACACTTTAAGAAATTTGTCACTAAAACTTAATGAAATTTTTAATTTCAAGAAATAAATTCCACTCACCCATGTAAAGTATGCTCTCAATTATAGTGTCAGAATATTTGCAAATAATCCAGACAAAGAGAAACACCAAGGGTAACTAAGCAAATGTGACCTGCAGCTCTGTCTCATTGAGAAAAGACTTTGATGCAAAACATTCAGACAAGTGATAGACGGGAAAATGATGATTCGATAAGTGTTTCGCCAGGAACCATGAAAATGAATGATTTGAGCTAAGGAGCAGTATAACATATGTAGGGTGGCAATTCCAGGGCCTGTCTACGCAGGGGCGCAGAATGACTGTTTGCGGTCGAACTTGCTCGGTGCTCCATAAGCGACGTTGGAAAAACAGAACTTTTTGAATTATATAAAATTTATCTTAAAACAAAAAAAGAGAGAAATTTGAGTGTATCATTAGTTCACACAACTAAGTTTTTTCAAATGTGAAATGAACAACTATAAACTTATACAGAAAATTAACAAAAGTCCCTATGTTATAAAATCAATATTACGAGTTAGATATGAAGATTAAATAAAAAAAATGTGAAAGAGATGTTACAAATGAATATTTTTTTAATCCCAACAAATGCATTGTTTTACGCTGATATAAATTTTTAAAATAATTTATTTCTTGTATGTTTGATTAAATAATTTAAATAACATCAATTTTATTTCATGCCATCACCGTAAAACATATTAATACGTTATTTAAACATTATCAAAACACTACTAAAATATAAATTTTTTGGACAGAATAAGAATCGTATACAAACACTAATAATTCGTTAAGTGTGTGCTGTTAATTGTGGAACTCCAATAGATAATAAATAGCACACGCATCAGTATTTGTTCTTCCACGTTAATTTCTTATGGCAATGGTTTTAAGACTCTCATTAGCCCAGAAACCTTGGTCATTTTTGAGGGTAGGGTAGGGAATTTGGTAAGAATTATCCGATTGAAGTAGGCAACCAACTGCTCCCATAATCTGTGGGAATTATTGTCTCTAAAAACAAATGTTGTCTCTCGTTATCTGAAGGGCGCCTGATGAAGATTGCTGAAGGGATTTTACTTAATCACTCTTAGGTGAATTTATGGGTAGGATCCTTAAACAACAGACTTGGGATCCACCTCCGTTTCCATTGCTTACTATGATATGAAAGAAAGGCTAGCTTACTAAAAATAAAAAATGAAGCACACTCCATGTTTTAGATGTATGTTCATTATTACACGCTACACAGACTGAAGCGATGATTCTTCTCTTTATATAAAGGTTTGTATTTGTGTATTTTGTGTATGTTGTTATGTATGTTCCATATACAAACATAACACTGTGGAGCATACGAAACTAAATTTTTAAATGCTCCTTTTTTCGATCGAGAAACAAGCACTGTCGGAATAAGACACTATTACCATCCCTATGGGAGGGGTGGAGTGGGAATTAACTTTGAAATGCGCATAAGCAGCCGATATTTGTGTCGAATGAATATATTTCAGTGCCACAGAAGTTGATGGCGTTAGTGCTGATTATCTATGAACACCATTAACTATGGGAGGGGAGCATCCATTGTTGGTTGGGAATAAATGGCCGCTGCATAATGTGAAAACAAACGGATTGGTTTCTATTTCTGGATTATGGAAATCGTTGTGTTCAATATGCAACGTCTGCAGTTGTTCAGTCTCGCGGTAGGAAAGGAAGAATTGGTGAAGATCGGTTACATAAGAAATGCGAAAACATCTGAGATTGGTGTAAGTGTTCTTGAATTTATTAGTGTACCGGAAATATTTTTGACTTTATTGTAGAGAGGATATATTACATTCTCTGAAGATACCGGAAGTATTATCTGACTCTCATAGGACATCGGCAGAATTTTCGCCTGTCGTTATGTACCTGAGAATTAATTATTAATTTCTGAGACATCCTTTAAGTTACTGCACTTATTTAAGGCCGCAGAATATTTTTTATGCGATTAAGGTACAGTGGTTCGTTGCGCTGATTATCAAAAAAATTATATTCAGTCACCTTTCTAAAGTAGGGGGCGTGAAAAGTAAATTGTAAAATATGACGCCCTCGGTGATGATTTAATCACCTGTTGGACAGAGATTACTGTCGAGTTGTATACTACAAGATATGTTTAATATACAAATAAATTCTGGGGCATTGCTGGACTCCCAGATAGTGGAAAATATGTTGCGTTATCAAATTATTTTGGATTGGCATAATATATCTGTAGGATATTCAGATTGCAGCTGCTTAAATAGAAAATAATTTAGCAAACCAATAATATTGCATTAGTTTCTTTATAGGATAATACTTTCCAACACTATATTACGATAAATTGAGGTGCGTAATTCTTAAACTTGATTCACTGCAGCAAAGCAACAGGATTAGAAGGAGCCGTGCATCTGCATAATGCGAACCGTTCTTAGTCAAAGTTCTACTCCACCACTAATTTTATTATCCCCGTCTTAGAAGTACGCGGATAAGTGGCTGACTGGATTAGGCAAATCATCATCCTGAAAGCAGGGAACGATGGTGGAATGGAAGCGATTGTTACAGCCATCGCAATAATGAACGTAAAACGTAAATCAAACAGAAATAACTGTTTATGTACACTGAAAATTTACCTCGCCTGTGAGTTTTCAGGTTTGCTATAAGGTTCGGCCTTGATAATCGTGAAAATGTTTGTGTTTAAAGCTGCTCATTCTGCTGATCTTTTGAAAATTGAGGATCAAAGAGATCTTACGTCATTGATCTCTGTGACTTCTTGTGTGTCCATTTTAATTTCCTATACCATACATAGGATTGATTTTGGTGTATTATAGTCCTCAACTCAAAAAAGGTTTTTGTCGATCTTTAGTAGATTTATGTTCTTTACATTCTCTTTCGAAGCCAAAAGAGGTCCTACCCTAAAGAAATGTTGACATTGAAAATGGATATTCACAGGTGAGGCCCCTTTAATAGCATAGGAAGGGAATTGAAAAGGGGGAATGCGGAAGGTAGAGCAAGGTAGCCAAGGGTTAACTAGGGCCCCTGGGCTATGGTTTAAGGATCCTACCCGGTGTTTCACCTAAAGAGATGCAGGGAAACCCTAGAAAACCTGCATCAGGTAGGTCGGGCATTGGGTACTATTCTCACGCCCTTCCGAATGACGGGAGACGAGTTTGCTGTGGGGACGCAGCATTCCCTTCTCCGTGTCTCCACCAGTTTCAGGAGGCAGTTGACCGACTGATCCAATGGGATTAGCGGACAGCTCTTGCCATATGCCCAAGGTCTTTGACCCCGGTACATATACCTCCTAAAATAGGTGAAGGTGTCTCGGCATATGAGAACTTTGATAAAAAGTACCCAGAGAGAGTGCGAGGCATCCCCGACATGATCAGGTGAGCCCCGCAGTCACTCTGGGCTGAAGCGCCTGCGAGAAAACTCCCGCAGTGCCCTTGTTGATAAATCCTTGTTATTTTCTTGTAACTCATTTCCCTTACATGCTGCAAGAGGTTGAAATTATACACTAATATTGTCGGGAATAACACTATAAAAGTAATTGAACTCAAGAACTCTTTTTCGACTGAAATATGAGGCTTTGTTACATACAAAAACTCCATCAATTCCACCCGTCCCCCTATATGAGTCGTTCGGAAGCTATACGCCAATAGGTAATTATTACGTTTGACCGTCTGTTTTGTCGTCTCTCGACTGAACGTGACGGTAGATTATGAACTCGACTTGCGTTACACGTACACCAACCGGAATTTTGACACCTCACTGGTAGCATTTTCGCAAACAATAAATAACACGACGATAAACTCATCAAAACACACGAACCGCACTAAGTTTTGCTGTTGCGAAAGAAACGATAATAGAATACTAATGAATGGCAATATATAAATACTGTATGAACACCGCCGTCCAGTCCAGTGATTCAGCTTGTGAACGCTTCACAGCAAACCTTATAAGTTGCAGTTGGTTTTTATCAGGTCCTGATTTCTTATATCTACAAAAATAGACGGAATAAGAATGCTCACCCCCCTCCCCTCGTTTCACTCTCTTTCATGCTGCCAAAATTACGCTTATAAAAACACAGTAAGTGGGATGAATGTTATAGGAACGCATAATAGAACTTTTAACCCTCAGTTGAGTTTTCGCCGCCTTTCGCGTGTCAATTCAATGAGTTCGAATGAAGGCTTTCCCGGTTTAAGTAATATACAAGGTTTTCTCTGACTTTTAAGTTAAAATTTCTGTTTCAAAACTGAAATTTTCATTAAAATCCGTTGAGCCGTTTCGGATCATATACAGATCAAGAGTATAGGCAACCCACATTCACGTTGGAGATTAAAACGCGTGGATATTAGGTAGCTTTTCCGTAATTTTTTTTCTTTTTATAAGATTTTGAAACTTTTCCCTATGATTTTTTAAAAATCTTATTTTATACAAAACTTATCCTGACAATAACGAACACAATAAAAAATAATTATCCCATTTGGTACGGTCATTCGATAGTTATACGCATACATACATTACGGTGATTCATATACATCGGTAACACTGACCAAATAATAGCAGGAATCGTTTAAAGTATTTGCTCTTTTATTACACTGTACAATTTACATATATTCCCTAGAATATCCTCACCCGTTTTCTGATACATACATGACAATAAAAAGTTTTCTTGAATATCCGCAAGATGAAAATAACAAACAAAAAATATCTGACAGCCATTTCAATTAAACTTTAGTTAACATATTCCGGCTGACAGCGAATGGTCGGGAGGTATGCGGGTACTGCAGACCAAAGTCTCGGTATCAGAATAGGAGTGTGACGTCATAATTCGCCGTACGCCGAAGTGGCAAACCCGACCGCCTTAATATGCAAGCTACAAATAAATTAAATAAATATAAGATTAATTACAATAAATATATATATGATCAGCTACATAAAACAAACATTTTAACCTTCATAGCAATGTTAACAAAATGTCCGGCCATATCTTTTACACTTTAGAAATAAACAATAATCAGGCAATAAAACAGAAAAAACACCCTATGTAATTTGAGCAATGCACTACGCATAAAGATCTGATAAGACCAGAATAGTTGCAATGTTACCTCCGTACTATCTTATAATCTTCTATACGAATAAAAGGCAATGCACGCAGCCCTCTCCAGAATTTGTATACCGGATGTGCCTATATATTTGCTATAAATTTTGGCCTTAAGTGTTCTTAAACCATTAAATTTTTGTGTTTAGCGTTGTTCACACCATGAAACAATTCCGTAGACCTTTTGAAAATTTAGGTTTCATCCTTCCTCCTCCATCAGGCCCAAAACATTTGTACGTCAATTTCTGCTCTAAGACTTTGTTTATTCCATATGATTTCCTACACCATTCAAAGGTCCTTCTCTACAGACATATATCTTACAACAGTATACATTATTCCCTAACTAAACCTGTAAAGTGAGAAGTTTATCCGCTGCTTGCGTGCGTCAGAGACAGTGATGACGTGTGCGAAAAACAATAAAAAGTATGACAACAAATAAAATACTAGTTATATTTAAGCATTATTTCAAGTCTGACAGGCTACGCCAGCTCATACACATTATTTCAAGCTAATCAGGCACAAGGAGAATATATCGGTCAGGTGGGATATAAATCTTAAATATACTAATATTTAATTTCATTAATTAGTTAATTAATATGTAAAATGTTTATAAGTCACTGAGCAGATGTGTCCATCTCTCGGGGATTTTCTTTTTTTAATAGCACTCTTTCCTCTGTGCCAAGCTCAACTGCCCTAAAAGAGTTTATTTTTCTTTGTTTTTTTGTTTGTTTGTTGCCTTGCTATTTGATGACTGGCCTAAAATTAATGTTTAATTGAACTAATATTTCGTCATATTTGTATATATAGTCATCTGGCTCACATCACCAGACAGCAGGTAATGTTTGGTACAACTGTAAATTACATACTACCTATTATGAAGCATAAAGCTAAATCGTTTAAAAAAGTAATTAAAAAGTGTACGAATTTGTTTACGATTAATTAAAACTACTGTTCCTTTTCT